>JAJPUD010010252.1:42570-55571 GCA_023553655.1 Myrmecobius fasciatus | reverse complement strand
ATTTCTCCCCTAGGAATTTGTGTGCTATTGTACTTGGTGCATATATATTTAGTATAGATATTGCTACATTATCTATGGTACCCTTTAATAGAATATAGTTTCCTTCCTTATCTCTTTTGATTAGATCTATCTTGGTTTTTCCTTGATCTGAGATAAGGATTGCTACCCCTGATTTTTTTTGTTCACCTGAAGCATAATATTTTCTGCTCTAGCCTTTTACCTTCATCCTATATGTGTCACTATGTTTTAGATGTGTTTCTTGTAGACAACATATTGTGGGATTCTGGTTTTTAATCCAGTCTGATATCCACTTCTGCTTTATGGGAGAGTTCATCCCATTCACATTCACAGTTAGAATCACTAATTCTTTATTTCCTGCCATCTTATTTACCCAGGTTATGTTTTCCCCTTTTCTTTCCCCTTTCTCCCTTCCCCCCTCCTCAGTACTTTGCTTTTGATGACCCCCTCCCCCAATCAATACTCCACCCTTTAGATATCCTCCCCCTGTTTTTATTCCTTTCCCCTGATTCTTCTATTTTCCCTTCTATTAGTTTGTCCCTTACTTTTCCTCCTTTCCCTCCCACTTCCCTCTAGCAACAGACAAGTTTCTATGTGAAATCAAATGTCTGATATACACTTTTAGAGCCCAACCTGATGAGAGTAAGATTTACACAATGCTTATCTCTCTCCCCTCTTTCTCTCTATTATAATAGGTTTTCTTTGCCTCTTCAGGTGATTTTACCTTTTTACCTCCTTTTTTATATCTTATTTTACCACTTTTTCCCTCTTTTCCCCAGTATGACAACCTTTTCCCCTCTAGTTCTCTTTTTCATATTATCAAAGTAATATCAATATCAAAAGTATTGATATCAAATATATCAATATCAAAGTAATAGTTATTTATACCCCCAAACTTTAAGTATCCCCCTAGTAAAAATAAAGTTCTCAAGAGTCCTTTCCTTTTTACCTTTTTATGCTTCTCTTGAGTTCTGTGTTTGGGTGTCAAATTTTTTGTTCAGATCCGGTCTTTTCATTTAAAATAGGTGAAATTCACCTATATCATTGAATGACCATCTTCTTCCCTGAAGGATAATGCTCATTCTAGCTGGATAAGTTATTCTTGTTTGTAATCCAAGTTCCTTTGCCCTTTGGAATATCTGGTTCCAGGCCCTTCGATCCTTCAGTGTGGAGGCTGATAGATCCTGTGTGATTCTAATTATTGATCCTTGGTATTTGAATTGTTTC
Organism: Myrmecobius fasciatus; assembly: GCA_023553655.1. Classification (NCBI taxonomy): domain Eukaryota; kingdom Metazoa; phylum Chordata; class Mammalia; order Dasyuromorphia; family Myrmecobiidae; genus Myrmecobius; species Myrmecobius fasciatus. Next base: position 54,326 of record JAJPUD010010252.1, on the reverse strand, counting down.
TTTCTAGCTGCTAGCAGAATCTGTTCCTTGGTGCTATAGTCCTGAAATTTAGCCACGATATTCCTTGGGGTTTTAATTTTGGGGTCTCTTTCAGGAGGTGATCGGTGAATTCTTTCAATGGTGATTTTGTCTTCTGATTCTACAATCTCAGGGCAGTTTTTTTTCAGGATTTCCTGGAAGATAGTGTTTAGATTCTTTTTTTCATCATGACTTTCCGGAAGTCCAATAATCCTTAGATTGTCTCTCCTAGATCTATTTTCCAAGTCAGTTGTTTTTTCTAGGAGATATTTCATATTTTCTTCTAATTTTTCATTTTTTTTTGTTTTTGTTTGACTGATTCTTAAAGTTTTATTGAGTCATTCACTTGCATTTGTTCAATTCTTATTTTTAAAGTGTTGTTTTCTTCAATTACCTTTTTAAGCTCCTTTTGTAACTGGCCAATTTGTTCATTGCACTCTTTTTCCACTTCACTAATTTTATTTTTCAATAAATTGGTGTCTTTTTCATATCTCTTTTGCAGGGCATCATATCCTTCTTGCAAGATATTGTATCCTTCTTGCACTGATTTCAGTTTATTTTCCCATTTATTCTCCAGCCCTCTTTTGAGGTTCTTTATGCAATCTTCCAGAAAGGCCTTTTGAAAAAGGCACCAGTGATGGTCTTTAGTACCTTCATCTGGTATTTTATCTAAAGGAACCTCAGCATCTGGGATCAATGCTTCTTTGCCTTGATAAAAGCTTTCTATGGTGAGAGCTCTCTTTTGCTTCTTCATTTTTTTTAGACAGCGTGGATATCTCTTTAAGGTAGGGAAAAAAAAAGGCGGCTGAAAAGCTTTGCCCTGGGGCACTTCGTGGAGTTAACTTAAGGTGCTGCGCCAGTGGGGGCTAGAACTAAGCCCGAATTACTCCTTAAACAAGGCAAGTCTGCCAGAACACCTGCCCCCAATCAGGGCAGAGTGTCCTGAGTGCCTCAGATTAACTCCAGGTGTTTGGAATTTGGAGTTTGGAGTTTGGAATTTCTGCCATGATGACCTGAGCTGAGTCCCACACTCACTTCTGGCCTACACAGGAGTCGTCTATTTATCTCTCAGTCCGAGTTAGACTAACCTGATATGAAGTTCTCCAAAAAGCAGTGCCCAAATATTTCTGAGTTCGTTGACTTGAAGATCAGTTCAGAGGCTTATTTTATTGTTTATTTGAGAGAAGATCGGAGGAGAGGCAGAAAGTCACCTAGAAAGTCACCTTTTCACTCCACCATCTTTATTTTTGATGACCACCTCCCACCAACAGTCCTCCTCCCTTTAGAACCCCTCCCTCCACTTTATACCTTTCCCCTAATCCTTCTATTAATCTATCCCTTTCCTTTCCTCCTTTCCCTCCCAATTTTCCCACAAGGAGGGTCAGGCCTTTCTTTGAAGCCAAATGTGTCTGATATACTCTCTTAGAGTCCAATCTAATGATAGTAAGGTTTACACAATACTCATTGCCCTCCCTTCTTTCCCTCAATTATATTAGATCCTCTATGTCTCTTTATGAGATTTTGCCTTATTTTACCTCCTTTATTTTTACTTTATTTTGCCTCTGTCCCCCTGCTTTTTTTCAAAATGGTATCCCTTCCACCTCTAATTTCTTTTCCATTATTATCAAAGAAAAATCGAATTATACCCCAATTCTTTAAGGATACCTATAGTAGAAATATAGTTCTCTAGATTTCTTTCCTTTTTACCTTTTTATGCTTCTCTTGAGTTCTGTATTTGCAGGTCAAATTTTTTGTTCAGATCTGGTCTTTTCATTAGAAATAGGTGAAATTCTCCTGTATCATTGAATGACCATCTTCTTCCCTGGAAGATGATGCTTATTCTACCTGGATAACTTATTCTTGGCTGTAATCCAAGTTCTTTTGCCTTTCAGAATATCTGATTCCAGGCCCTTCAATCCTTTAATGTGGAAGCTGACAGATCTTGTGTAATTCTAATTACAGTTCCTTGGTATTTGAACTGTTTCTTTCTAGCTGCTTGCAATATTCTTTCCTTGGTGCAATAGTCCTGAAATTTGGCCACAATATTCCTTGGGGTTTTAATTTTGGGGTCTCTTTTAGGAGGTGATCGGTGAATTCTTTCAATGCCAATTTTGCCTTCTGATTTTAAAACATCAGGGCAATTCTCTTTCATGATTTCCTGGAAGATAGCATCCATGTTCTTTTTTTCATCGTGGCTTTCAGGGAGTCCGATAATCCTTAGATTGTCTCTCCTGGATCTGTTTTCCAAGTCAATTGTTTTTCCTAGGAGATATTTCATATTTTCTTTTATTTTTTCATTTTTTTGTTTTTGTTTGATTCTTGAAGTCTTATTGAGTTATTTACTTCTATTTGTTCAATTTTAATTTTTAAAGTATTATTTCCTTCAGTTATCTTTTTTTGGTCCTTTTGTAGCTGGCCAATTGAATTTCTTGGTTCGATGCATTCTTTTTCCTTTTTGCCAATTTTGTTTTTCAGTGAATTGTTTTTCCAATTCACCAGTCCTGTTTTCCAGTTTTTCACATCTGTGTTGCAGAGCATTATTTTCTTCTTGCACTGATCTCAATTTATTTCCCCATTCTTCTTCTAGCTCTCTTTTGAGATTCTTTATGCAATCTTCAAGGTAAGCCTTCTGAAAAGGAGACCAACTGAAGTCTGCCTTTGTGGCTTCTTCTGGGATTGTTTTCAGAATCTCAGGATCGGGGGACTGCTCTCCTTTCTCTCCGTAGAAGCTGTCTATGGTGAGAGCTCTTTTCTGCTTCTTGCTCATGATTTTGAGCTGAGGTATCAGTCACCAGCAGGGAATTCTGCCGCAGTTTCAATTTGCCTTGGGGCAGTTTGCTGAGTTGACTTCTGGTCTGAGCCTGGTTGGGCTAGATCTGCACTAGGTCCACGCTTTCAGCTTCTCTCAATCCACCCTTTACCAAAGGCAGATCTGCCCGCAAGCAGAGCAAAGTGGCCCAGGCATCTTTCAGGGACTTCCTGGGTGCCTAAAATCTACTGCTCAGACTTCCACCCCAGGCACACTGTCGTCTGATCGCGGCCAGTGGCCGATTCCCCTGAGGCTAACCTTCTCCAGAGTTTTTTCAAAGTAGATTTTTGATAGAAGTGTATTGTAGTCCAAGTGTTTGGTGGAGCCCTCACTCCAGAACCAGTTCAGAGGCTCAATTTGTCTGGGTCTGAGGGAAGGTCTCAGGAGCTAACAAAGAATGCTGTCTGCAGTTCACCTTCTTGGCTCTGCCCCCCCAAGGTGAATTTTTTAAATAAATATTTCCCAAATTATAAAATGCAACTAAATTAGTATCTCATTGTCCATCAAAACAAATACTTTTGAAAAGAACTGAATAGAAATATTGAACTGGACCCAGACTTGAATAATGGAATATGCAGTTGTAATATATTTGATGGTACAGTTATTTCAATGCTCCCAATGATTCACTGTCTCCTTAGGTTCAAAGTGGTGCCAGTGCCACTGAAGAAGGTGCTGCTATGCCCAGCATGCCGTTAACATAAAAAATATTCTTTCTCGGATGAAGACTTTGAATTACAAATTCACTTGCTGATGCCTTGTTGTGTTTATACAGTCATGATTCCTAATGCTCTTTTTTTGTCCCTTATGCCCCTGGCTTTTCATCATAGCCATAACCATTGTTTCATGACTATTAAGTGTGCCTCTGACTGTACCCTATAAGTTCTTTGGTTTGAACCCACTGTGGTATTCTGTTTAGTTTTTGAGATTTTTATCTTAGTTGATTTTTTTTAACCTTGGTGTGCTCTTACCTTCCAGTCCCAGTAATTGTTCCCAATAATTAGCATCTTCAAGAAAGAACAGGAAGAAGGACTAGAATACAACAGTCTGATTTACTTTACATCATCATTTTCACAGTGATGTTATATGGCTGTAAATCTCTGAACATCATGATCTTAGAAGAATTAGCATGACAAGTTAACCACAATGGAAAGATACTTGCTAGATATGAGAAGACTGCAGCATTTTACCAATGACATTTTGCATGCAAGAAGTAGCACTTAAGATTATCATGTGTGACTGACAAAAGTGATAGGCTAGTCAAGAAATGAGAATGAAACAATAGATAGCCCAATGGCAAATTCAGGATGTTCAGAGAAAAAAAGGAAGAACTCAGGGTGTTGGATACCATTTCTATGGGAAATATTGATAAGTATCCTATGAATAGATGCAGAAAGGCTGAATTGATGATAGGAGTACATACCCCACTGAAATAATGATTTCATCAAAATATCCAAGTACAAACTATTAACAATGTATTTTTATCTAATTGTGATTTAAAAAAAGACTCATCTTGGTGAAAATAAGAGAAAGTTGTATGTCAAGATGTCTAAATTCTCTCAAATAAATAGCTGGCACCATCTATCTTCCCATTCAGGATGAACTGCCAGTGTGTAACTAATAGCATTCAGATTCACATCATTGATCTTCATCAGGAGAGTGAATTATCCTCAGTGAAGTGTCTTTTGTGTTTGCCAGCTATCCCATGTAGCCCTAGAGCTTCTTCCTTTCTCTTGGCCAGTAACTTTGATTTTAACGTCTTATTCATTAATCAAGAATGTGACCTTGACTATTAAATGTCTAAAGCTGGCAGGGAGATAGAATGATGATCTTAAGATGTATAGCTAGGAGAAAGAAGATAATATGTTTTGGTTTTTGAAAGCATAACTTTGAATGTCAGTACTAACAGACTGATACTATATTGAATCCTTTTGCACCTGCCACAGATGTGTATTAGTCTTTGGCCTGGATCCTTGAAAAGGGTGATTTGATAAATAAATGTTATGCAAAGATATTTTATCTTTTTTATAGTTTTAAGGAATTAATATTAGGAAGCCAGTCACAGAATTGTAGAGGGAGAGCAAGGACAAATACTGGGCAAATTATTTATTTAATCTCTTAGTACTAGGCAATATTTAAAGGCTATGAATTTCAAAGCAGGTAGTAATTATCATTAATAGAGAATAATCTTCTCAAATATTTACCTCTACACCTTTTCAATATCCTTGAAATCACAGGTACAATAAAAAAGATTAAAGAAAGGAAAATATAATTTTTATAGAAAAAAATCAATAATGGATGAAAAGTAAATTTCATTTCCTTTAGTATTTCAGGGTACTGACTCCCACTCTTCTTTCCTTTTTTATAATTTTACAATTTTTTATTATTTCATAATCACCTAATTATCCTACAAAGTGTCTGTTATATTCTTTTCATATTTTGTCAATAAACACAATTTTGTAAATTCACTTTTTAACCATATCCAATAACTTATTTGGAAGCATATACTTATTTTATATATGATGCTGAACAAAATCATTTTTGTAATTTGTCTCACATAAGAGACATCTTTTTTTTTCTTCTCCTATAATTTCTTTTCACTATACCTTATCTTACAGAAATGATAAAACTTAAGAGTTTTATCTCTTAATACTCACTACCCTAGCATTTTTCAACTCAATCATTAAAATCAATTGGAGGTTGAAATGGCTTCCTAAGTTATAGGTTGTTGGAGATGATGGTGGGGAGAGAAGGAAGGCATAGAGGGGCAAGAAAGGGAAAGTATTGGATAATGTCTAACCAAGTTCTGTATGCTAAGAAAGATTCTGCAGTAAGTGAAGCATTTTTCTTCTTGTTTTTAAATTAAATTAAAATATGTAAGCAGTAAAAATTTACAGCATGAAATCATTAATCTGTATCTAGTACATTCTGATTTTAAGAACATTTGTTGCCTGGACAAGTTTGTGTACTTCTTGTACTATTTATTCTTTTTTTTTTTTCAATTTTTTCTTCTATAGCTCTTTTCCTCATCCCCTCTTCCATTTTTCTCTAAAGCTCTCATTTAATTTTTTAAAAGAAACTTTTTAACACTTATAAAGACTATTGCTTCATATCTTGAAGGAATTTAGTTGACTTTATGCACAAGCTGTGTTTTATTTTAGTCTTGCTTGCTTTTAGGCATTTTGGAGCCATTTTCTTTTTCTAAGTTTGTGTATAACTTGAGTATAACTGTCTTCATAACTACAGTTTCTGATTGGATTCTTTTTTGTTTGTTTGTTTGTTTTGCTCCTCCTTCCATCATACTTCCTAGTTTTGAACTTTATGCTAAGGTGAGATTTTGTACATGTCTCGAATGAATATGCTTTCTGGAATATCATATTCTAATCCTTTAATGTGGTAGCTGCTAAATCTTATGTGACATTGCCTTTGGTTCCATTATATTTGAATGATTTCTTTCTTACTTAAAAGTATTTTCTCTTTGATTTGGAAGCTTTAGAATTTTTCTATAATATTTCTGGAGGTTTACATTTGAGGATCTCTTTCAGGTGGTGATTGGAGGATTCTTTCTATTCTATTTTACTTTCTGGTTCTAGGATATGGGGGTAGTGTTCCTTGATAATTTTTTTCAAATATGATATGAAGGGAGATGGTGGAGTAAGGACCCAAATTTACTTGAGATCTCCCCCAAACCCTTCCCAATACCTCTAAATAATGACTCTAAACAAATTTTAGATCATCAGAACTCACAAAAAGATAGAGTCAATTTTCCAACCAAAGACAATTTAGAAGATCAGCAGTAAGGTCTATTGCACAAAGTGGGAGAGTAGCTCAGTACCAGATCAGGCCATATCCAGGCCTGAACCCAGAAAATCTGAAGAATTTAGTCCTACTAATAAGTGGCAGCTCTGATGAATTCCAGACCTCTCAGCCCACAGATAACAAAAATGTCTTTCAGTAGGAAAGGTTTGTTTTACTAGGATGATAGTCTTGGAAAACCAAAAAAAAACAGGAGTGGGTCTTGAAAGCCACTGAATTGGCAGCAGCAACAGCAGCATTAGTGGTTCCAGAGGTCTCAAACCACAGAAAGTAAGGAGTTCAGAAGGAGGTCTCTTTTATGAGCACTGAGGCAGGACTCTGCTACTTTGCCCATACTCAGATCCAAGAAGTAATCCTGGCTCACAGTCCAGAGGGAGGAGGAGCATTAGCACATTAGAACTTAGAGCTAAATTGGTTCAGGGATTTTTTGCCGTTCCAGGACTGAAAAGAGTACTTGAGATTACTCACAGATCAGAGAACAGACCAGGAGAGTAGTAAACATGCTTCTTCTTGGTACATACTACCTTGGAAGAACTGAAAACTTGCAGAATTATCTCTAAAAACAGATGCACAAAATTTCTGAAGCTTGTGAAATTGCACCCTCTATTCTGGAAGCAGAGCACTATTTTATTCTTATTTTATTCTTTTTTTTTAATTATAGCTTTTTGTTTTCAAAATATATACACAGATAATTTTCCAAATTCACCTCTATAAAAATGTGTTCTAATTTTTCCTTCCCTTTTTCCCAACACCTCCCTCACTTGGCAGATGATCCAATATATGTTAAATATGTGCAATTCCTCTATACATATTTCCATAAATGTCAGGCTGCACAAGAAAAAATCAGATCACAAAAGGGAAAAAATGAGAAAGAAAACAAAAGGTAAGCAAACAACAATAAAAAGAGTAAAAAGACTATGTTGTGATCCACATTCAGTCCACTGTTTTCTCTCTGCAAGCAGATGGCTCTCTTCATCACATGACCATTGGCACTGGTTTGAATCATCTCATTGTTGAAGAGAACCACATACATCAGAATTGATCATTGTATAGTGTTGTTGTTGCTGTATATAATGATCTCACGGTTCTGCTCATTTCACTTCACATCAGTTCATGTAATACCTCCAGAGCTCTCTGAAATCATCCTACTAATTATTTCTTATATAACAATAATATTCAATAACATTTATATACCATAATTTATTCAGCCATTCTCCAACTAATAGACATCCATTCAGTTTGCAGTTTCTTGTCATTACAAAGAGGGCTACCACAAACATTTTTGCACATGTGGGTCCCTTTCCCTACTTTATGATCTCTTTAGGATATAAGCCTAGTGCTGCTGGATCAAAAGGCATGCACAGTTTGATAGCCCTTTGGACATAGTTCCAAATTGTTCTCCACAATGGTTGAATCAGTCACAATTCCACCAAAAATTTATTAGTGTCCCAGTTTTCCCACAGTTCCTCCAACATTTGTCATTACCTTTTCCTGCCATTTTAGCCAATCTGAAAGGTGTGTAGTGGTATCCCAGGGTTGTCTTAATTTACATTTCAGATCACTTCTTTATCAAAAAGCTAAAAGTTAAATAATTGATGGGGGGAAGGAGCAAACAGCAGTAAAAATTTTTGACCATAGAAAATTTCTATGTTGAAAAGAAAGATCAAAATGCATGCTCAAAAGAAGTAACAAAGTCAAATCTTCTACATCGAAAGCCTTAAAGAAAAATAAGAAGTGGTCTCAGGCCATGGAAGAGCTCAAAAGGGATTTTGAAAATAAAGTAAGAGAAGTAGAGGAAAAATTGAGAAGAGAAATGAGAATGATACAAAAGGAAGTATAAAAAGCTCACAAGGAGAAAAATGCCTTAAAAAGCAAAATTGACCAAATGGAAAAGGAGGTACAAAAGCTCACTGAGAAATTCCTTAAAATTAGAATTAAGTAAATAGAAGCTAATTATTTTATGCAAAATCAAGAAACTAAAACAAAACCCCCAAAAATGAATAAAGAAAGCAATGTGAAATATTTCATTGGAAAAACAACTGACCTAGGGGAAAAAAGATTTGGAAGAGATGACTTGAAAATTATTGGTTTACCTGAATGTCATAATCAAAAATAAAGAGCCTAGACATCATCTTGCAAGAAATTAATTATCAAGGCAAATTGTCCTGATACTCTAGAACCAGAGGATAAAAATAGAAATTGAAAGAATCCATTAATTACTTACTGAAAGAGATGCCAAGATAAAAATTCTCAGGAATATTAGAGCCAAATTCTGGAACTTTCAGGTCAAGGAAACAAAAAATCAGAAAAAACAATGCAAGTATAGTGGAGTCACAGTCAAGATAAGATTTAGCAGCTTCTATCTTAAAAGATTAAAGGGCTTGGGATATTATATTCTGGAGAACAAAAGGAGTTAAAATTACAATCAAGAATTTAACTGACTAGCAAAGCTGACATCATTCTTTGGTGGGGGGGGGAAGGTGGATATTCAATGAAATAGAAGACTTTGAAGCATTTGTGATGAAAAGGCCAGATATAAATAGAATATTTGACTTTCAAATAAAGGACTCAGGAGAAGAATAAGGAGAAAATCAGAAAAGGAAAATTATAATGGACTTAATAAGGTTAATCTGTTTATATTCCTTCATGGGAGAATGATACTTGTAACATAACATTTTCTCATTATTAGGGCAGTTAGAAATAATATATATAGGCAGAGGGCATAAGTATGATTTAAATATGGAGCAATAATATTAAAAAACAAAATTAAAGGAGGGAGAATGGAATGTACTTAGTAAAGGGAGAGGTGGAATGGTATAAATTATCTACCGTTAAAAAAAAGACAAGAAAAAGTTTTTATAGTGGAGAGGAAGTGGGGGAAGACAGGAGAAAGGAGCAAACTTTACTCTCATCAAAATTGACTTAAAATGGAAATAACATATACACCCAGTATGGGTCTAGAGATTTAGCATACCAAGGAAAGTAGCAGGGAAGGGGAATGAAAAGTAGGGTGGATGATATAAGAAAGGGCTCATTGAAAGAGGGAGTGGTCAGAAACAAAACCCTTTTGAAAAGGGACAGGATGAAAAAAAGAGAGAGAATGGAGTGTACAAAGGGAAATACAGTTAGTAATAGTAATTGTGATAAGAATTTTGAAGCAAATTTCTCTGATGAAGGCCTCATTTCTCAAGCATATGAGGAACTGTTTCATATATATATATATATATATATATATATGTGTGTGTGTATATATATATATGTATATATATATAAAGAGCCATTCCCCAATAGATAAATGATCAAAATATATGAACACTTTTCAGATGAAGTAATCAAGCTATTTCTAGCCATAATTAAAAATGCCAGGAAAAGAAAATGACAAATATTGGAGGGAATATGGGAGAATGAGACATTAATGCACTTCTGGTGGAATTGTGAACTGATTTAACTATTCTGTAGAGTCATTCATAACTATGCTCAAAGAGCTATAAAATCATGCGTACCTATTGACCAGTAATACCATGTCTAGGTTTGTATCCCAAAAAAGATTAAAAATAAAAAGGAAAGGAATCTATATGTACAAAGTTATTTATAACAGCTCTTTTCTCAAGGAAAAGAACTGGAAGTGAGGGGATGCCCATCAACTGGGGAATGGCTAAATAAATTATGGTATGAGATTATGATGGAATACTATTGTTCTATATACTATTGTTCTATAAGAAATGATGATCAGGATACTCTCAGACAAATCTCATGAGCTCATGAAAAATGAAATGTATCATGTCCAAAGTAATGCTGTAAGATGATCTGTTGTGAATGACTTTACTATTCTCAGAAATACAAGGAGCCAAGACTATTTTGAAGGATTTATCATTAAAAATGTTATCCATACCCAAAGAAAGAACTAATTATATTTGAATACAGATTGAAGCATAACTTTTTATTTTATATTTCTTTTTTATTAAAGCTTTTTTATTTACACAACATGAGTAATTTTTTCTGCATTGACCTTTGCAAAATTTTCTGGTCCAAATTTTTCCCTCCTTCCCCTCACCCCATCCCCTAGATGACAAGTAGTCTAATACATGTTAAATATATTAAAATGTATGATAAATCCAATATGTGTATATATATATATATCTATTCAATTATCTTGCTGCACAAGAAAAATCAGATACAGAAAGAGGGAAAAAAACTTAAGAACGAAAACAAAATGCAAGAAAACATTCATAAAAAGCATTAAAATGCTATGTTGTGGTCCACACTCAGTTCCCATATGCTTCTCTCTAGATGTGTATGACTTTCTTCATTGCTGAACAACAGGAACTGGTTAGAATCACCTTACTGCTGAAGAGAATCATGAACAACAGAATTGATCATCATATTGTCTTGTTGTTGCCGTGTATAATGATCTAGTTCTGCTCATTTCACTTAGCATAAATTCATGTAGGTCTCTCCAATCCACTCTAAAATTATCTTGTTGGTCCTTTCTTAAAGAACAATAATATTCCATAGCATTCATATACCATAATTTATTCAGCCATTCTCCAATTGATGGGTATCCACTCAGTTTCCAGTTTCTTGCCACTACAAAAAGGGCTGCCACAAACATTCTTGCACATGTGGGTCCCTTTCCCTCCTTTAAAATCTCTTTGGGATACAAACCCAGTAGAAACACAGCTGGGTCAAAGGGTATGCACAGTTTGACAACTTTTTGAGCATAGTTCCAAATTGCTCTTCAGAATGGTTGGATCCATTCACAGTTCCACCAACAATGTATCAGTGCCCCAGTTTTCCCACATCCCCTCCAACATTTGTCATTATCTTTTCCTGTCATTTTAGCCAATCTGACAGGTGTGTAGTGGTATCTCAGAGTTGTCTTAATTTGCATTTCTCTGATAAATAGTGATTTGGAGCACCTTTTCATATGACTAGAAATAGTTTCAATTTCTTCATCTGATAATTATCTGCCATATCCTTTGACCATTTATCAATTGGAGAATGGCTTGAATTCTTATAAATTTGAATCAATTCTCTATATATTTTAGAAATGAGGCCTTTATCATAATCTTTGAATGTAAAAATGTTTCCCCAGTTTATTGCTTCCCTTCTAATC
>JAJPUD010010252.1:9176-38086 GCA_023553655.1 Myrmecobius fasciatus | reverse complement strand
TTTTTTTTTGCATTTTTTGACATCATGATTATTGCCCTTACATTTTTTTAACTTCAGCTAAAACATATTAGATTTTACTCTTTGCTGTTTCTTGTAAATACCATATTGTTGAATTCTGATTTCTGATACATTCTACTATCTGCTTCCCTCCATTTGATTTTTTCTTTTTTTTTATTCTTTCTCCTTTTATTCTGTTCCTCCACTAACATCTGTTTTGCTTCTGACCACTGTTTTCCTTTACCAGCTGTAACTTTTATAACCCAATTTTCCCCTTAGCCCATTCTCCTTCCCCTTTCCTTTTGATTAAAGAAAAGTTCTATTAACAAGTGAATAGTGTATACACACACACACACACACACACACACACACACACACACTTTAAGTAATTATTTTTATCAGCAAATTTGTGTATCTTTCTTTCCATTTGGTCAATTATGTTTTTAAGCTGTTATTTTCTTCAGTATTTTTATGCCTCTTTTACCAAGCTGTTAATTCTGTTTTCGTTATTTTCTTTCCTTGCTTTCATTTTTTTACTTAATTTTTCTTTTTACTACTTTTATTTGATTTAGAATATATTTTAACTCTTTCAAGAATTTTTAAGAGCTAATTTTATTGTTAATCAGTAGTTTCAATTATGTTCAACTCTTTATGACCCCATTTATACTTTTCTTGGGAAAGGTCCTGGAGCAGTTTGTAATTTCTTTTTCCATTTATTTTTATAGGATACAGCTAGAAAGTGTCTGAGGTTGGATTTGAGCTCAAGTCTTCCTGACTCCAGTCCCAACACTGCATCCACTGCCACAACTAACTGCCTTTCTGCATCTAATACCTTAACTCAAAAGGCATAATGTAGAACTTTTTGAGATTAAGGTAGAGTTAAATGTGGAGACTGTTTTTTTAGCATAGGGTCTTCTTTCATCTTTCATCAAAATCATCATATGGTTAACCATTTATTCTCTCTGCATAGAATACTTGTCCTGGTCTCTTTCATCAATGACAACATTCTGGTCTTCATTTTAACTTCATTTCCTAATACTTTCTCAATGCTATGTTTCAGGCAAACTAGACTATTTATTGTTATTTAGATCCATTTTTCAAGGTCTAACTAAAATGCTATCCTCCTTTCCCCTCAACACACCCAGGCAGAAACTTTGAGTATTTACAATTTGAAAATCAGCAAACACTACAGATCAGAGTATTATTGATTGTTTTGTTGATCTTAATTAAGCTGTTGAAACAGCTTACTATTACAGATTAAACCAAATCATATAATTCTCCCACACACACATAAAGCCAGTTAGGAGTATATCTCTGCTTGTGGGTTTCTCTTTAGCTAGATATGATTATCACATTTCTGCACTCTCATAGCTCTTTATTTGTAATTCTCTTATGTCTCTTGTAGAGATTCTTTCTTTTTACATAATTTTCTACTTATTTGTGACAAATTAGAAATAAAGTGGTGACCAATGAAAGCAGTCATGTTCTGTTTTTAGTTTTCTTTAACAATATCAAATTTATTATGTTAACAACAGCATATAAATGGTGACTATGACATAACAGATAATAACAACAGTATTTTAATTTAATTACCATATTAATGATGATTAACATATTAATAATATTAACATTTTAAGTTCTTTAAAATACAGACTTATTATATTTTTCTATATATCTAATTATAACAGGGTATAATAACATTTGCTGATTGATTGACCTATATATTGAGTTGGGTTAAATAATCTCTTATGTGTCTTCCAGATTTAACATTCTATGATCCTATAAAATTTCCTAAAAATAGAAAAGAATAATGCACTACCTACTTGCATTTGCTTTACAATTTTTATGTAACATCAAGATGGAAAATGGGATGACAAATTAGGAATATTGTAGAGAGCATTCCTCATCAAAGCTTTGGACATATAATGTTTGGATACCTTTCGTTTCACTAAAATTCTATGGGTTGGGTGGGACACAAATTCGAAAGGATTCTTTATTTAGATTAATAGTACAATAATAATAATAATATTTGTGTAGCACTTAGGAAGTAAGTGCCATTATTACTCCCATTTTAAATAGAAAACTGAGGCTAAGGATGACTTGCTTAGTTACATAGCTACTAATATCTGAGGTAGAATTTGAGCTTGGTCTTCTGACTCCAAGTCTTGGGTTCTTAATTTAACTGCTCATCTAGTTAGCTAGTTTCCCTACTGATTAGTTATTTCAATTCAAACCTTTCATTCTGACATCCCAGGATCTTATACATCTTACCTAAACATCTACAACTTCCCTATATTGCTATAGTTCTAGCAGTTTCCTCACTATCTCCTTATGAGATGCTCATTGTCTCATTTTTGGATTTCATGACTCTTCAAATTTGGAATTATGTCCCTCCTTTTACCTATTTAAATCCTATTCATCATTCAAGGTGCTTTATAGATCTCAATGCCTTATAAAGCCTTGAGTCTCTATTCTCATCTCCAAAAGTTGTATAAATTATATCTTACACTTTGAACTCTTCAGTGTGCAATAAGTATCAACTTTAAGAACCCTTTATGGTTTGTCTTTTCTCTCTGATGAATTCCTTGAATGAAGTACCAACTGTATCTTAGATTCCTGTTTTAGTCACTTTAGCAACTTAACTAATCAAGCTTGGTATCCAAAATAGGCATTAAACATATGCTTTTTGAACTAAATTAAGGAAACAGCATACATTTTGTTGAGTTTCCTTTTTGAAAATAAAGTGGGCAATACATTTTTATCACATGGATGTACACATAAAAATTATACAGTTTATGTTGGAGAGGTGTAAGTATATTATTTAGGTGAATTTATTAATATGGGTCAATTTAACCAGAATATGAGAGATTTCCTTTTGCTCCATCAGAAAATTGTTAACATTTTGAGTGAATGAAAGGAAGGTGCTAATGAGGCACTAATCACCTCCATATATACTCTTTTAAGCAGCTAATTATGACTAACATTGATGAATCTGAATCCTCCTCAAAAACTAATGAATTCAATCTGATGAAGAAAAATGATTAATGAATATAATCTGTACATAACTTAACAAGGAAAGGTCACAGCAGCTATTGAAGGGAAGAAGTTGAAAATATTTAAAATTTGCATAACAGTCTTATTGTACTATTATTTATCATAAAAAGGGATGTCTTAATATCTAAGTTTTATAAATGATTTGGAAGTTTAACTGGAATTTTTGGATTCCAGGGCCAAGGGAGTCTTTGAAGATTTGAGCATTCCTTCTTTGAAGGATTTCTTTTCTTTGTTGTACTGCTGCTGCTTCTTTTGCGAATTTTAAGTGGGCTTTGCAAGTTTGATGGATTTGGGACTTGGAGGCAAAAATGAACCAGGCATTCACATCTCTGCTAATGCTGCCTTGGTGATTCTGTATACTCTGACTGCATACTTTTCAGCGACTAAATGTATAACTGCCCTTTGTGCTCCTTTTTAGCTATTTTACTGCTATACAAATTCCTGGGGATTCAGCTCAGAGTTCATCTTTTAAGTTTTACTGTGTGCTTGAAAAATAACATAGAAACAGAATACTAAACTTAATGGGAAATCATCTGATTATTTTTTCTTTAGCAGTGATGATATTTGAACATGAGACTCTTTAGTCTTGGATTATGTATTTAGCTTGCTGATTACATTGATCATATAAGATGTGTCACACCGCATTGCTTTACATCCCCAAAGTCTCAGGGCAGATGAATCTCACTATGTTTTGCAAAGATTTGAGAAAACACATTTTCCTCCTGATATTAGTTTAATATCTTTTAGAGCCATGTCAAGGTCACATGATCATAAAATTCAGATCTGGAAGAGATCTTTCCAGGAATGTGATATAATATTTTTATTTTACATGGCATATGGGTGGTCAGAGGAACCTCTTATTTTCTGGACTGGAGCACCTCCAATGGAAATAGACCCAAGTTCTGTCTTCTTGTTGAGTTGAAAAAGGGACCTCTTGATTGGTCTCCAGTAACTGGTGATTATATTGATTATGATAGGTGTTTAAGAATAAGGACCTCTTTTGGGTCCTATGAGAAGATATATGGGGAAATGACTATTTTTCTTCTGAGTTTTTTTCTGGATCTTCCTATGTTGTTCTTCCAATAAAAAGGGAGTAAGAGATACATGTCCCTCTACTGCGAATTACAATGTAGACTTAACAGAAAAAATGACAATAGTTGTCAAACAATAGTTTTCCTAAATAAGTCAAAAACTAGCTTTAAGTACTTGGCTGCTTTCTGTCATTTATTTCTTTTCTAAGTACTGCTTAGTGACTAGCAATCCTGAGAAAGGAACATGTCCAGGCTAAGCCGTTATTTTATGAATTTAGAGTCCTTAAATTTGAGAATCAGGCAAAACCAGACCACTAGGAGGAGATTTCTATAATAACTTACTTCTTGGAGAAGAGCATTATTCCCATCATCAATCTGTATTTGAAGAATTAAAAAAGTCACATTTTCAAAAGATTTCTCAGCCTTGTAAGTTGCTTGCTACCCATTTTGGGTGAAATCCTAGACACAAATTTTGTTTTAAGAAATTTTCTTGGAGGAATCTTTGTTATAGAGTACCTATAGATAAGGAAACATATATTCATATAATTCTCATTACAGTGATGATTTAAAAAAAGTAATATGGAAGATAGAGAATCAGCCTTGGAATCAGGAAGATCTGGCTTCAAAATCTGTCTTTAGTAGTGACTCTAATTCTGGGCAAGTCATTTAACTCTTCAAAGACCCTAAGGAATTCCTTAAGACTTCAAGTTGTTGAAAAGTTGCTGTTCAGAATCAACAGAAAAAAATGACCACATTAAGAGTTTCCTACATTGATGAAACCATGCAAGACCAAGAGCCCAAGTTTAGCATTAGTTAAGAAAGGCAGGGATCAAGACAGCAAAAGTAGTCTTCTGCTGAATAAACATAACTCTTACTCCCTTTAAAGGAAAGACTCACTAATATAGAAGGAAGTTTGTGAATTGGCATGCTCCTCAGCCCTCTTCAACAGGTGTATCTAGTTGGCAGCTGTCCAGACTCCATCAACCAGGCTGATAGACAATATTATAATCCTACATTTGTACTCCAATATTATCTTAATACTTAACAATAGGTCTTCAGTGAAATCTGATGACATATTAACAAATATGATGAAGAAAAAGAGTTAAGTATGAGGGGAGGATAGGGATAGAAACAAATATCTTTTCCTATCTTATGTTTTGTCAGTGAGGCGATGAGTGCTGCTTTCCCTGCAAAATGCATTTTCTGCATCAAAGCCACTAATCCAGCATCCTGAAAGACTGGAAAATCTATCAGGACATGAGAAGCCTAAAATAATCAACTTCCTTTGGAGCAAAATCGGTCAAGTGCAAACTAATGCATATTTTATATCTTCAGGTTAATCCATCTTCTATTGTGAATTTTTAATCTGCAATACTCCTCTCCTTTAGGGGATGCTTATAGAAATTCTTCAAACTAAGGATTGTGTAACTTAATGCCAAATACAACCTATGCTCTCAAAGCACTTAACTATTTGTTCCATGGAAGAACAGGGCTTAGTTAATTGCTATTCCATCATAGAGGTTCTCAGAAAATCAGTTGCATGTTCTTGTTTAGGAGACTGGAACTAAATTTTCCTAGGGATTTGATTATTGGTCCCTTAAATATTTGGTTGAACTGTCTGGAGCTTAATTGATCAATGTCTCACATTGTATTCTTTCTTTCTTACAAAAAAGAAAGTTGTTAAGAGAGACTCATAATCATACTCTATGCCAAAAAGTAGTATCTTCAGCATTTCCACCCTCATACACCTTAATGCTCTTCATCAAAAAGGAAAACTTATTTTGTGACACTTACTTGAAAATGTTTTTTGGCTCGTTTGTTTGGAATAATTCATTTTGGAACATCTGGCTGACTCATAAAAACTTTATAGCTTCAAATAACTTTCTGTTCTAAATTGTTCTGCCTGTATCATCTTTTCCTTTGATTATTAATATGATAGACCCATTTTCCATCAGTCTGTGCCAACATCAAGTTGCTGTAGCAAATGAAATTTGTTCAGAATGTGCCTAATGTTGCATGATAGAGATGCTTTCTTGTACAAAGAACTTTATGTCCCCCTTTGGTGAACTTGAAGAGTAGAAACACATTGGTCCTCATGACTGGAGCATCTGGGTAGAATTACTGAATTCTATGATGAATCATTTAAGGGTTTCTTTTAAAAGCTTTTGGAGTTGAATGTTTATTTCAATATATTTTTATTATTATTATTATGTGGCAGTAAAATGAATCTGTGGTTGGAGTCAGTTCAACAGAAAGGTAATAAATGCTAAATGTACCAATTTTGACATAATTTGATAAGCAAATCAATCTTCTGTGAAGAGAGGATCTCTGCAAATCTGGAACAGAAGCTAACTCTCAGGGAGATAAACCCAATGGCACATTGCAGCATACCTGATGGAAAAAAGATATGGATCAATTAAAATCTTGATACAGATATACTCAAATGAAAATCTTTCTTTCTTTTTTGCTTTTTTGCTGAGGCAATTGGGGTTAAGTGATTTGCTCAAGGTCACACAGCTAGGGAATGTTAAGTGTCTGAGACCAGATTTGAACTCAAGTCCTCCTGACTTCAGGGCTAGTGCTCTATCCACTGCACCATCTAGCTGCCTGTGGGAAGTCTTTCTAGGGATGATGATTGTGATTTCACTGTCACTGTCTTGCACTACTGTCTAAATCTTATCTGTGTTTTCTTGTAAGTTTGATAGAGAGATACCACACAAGTTGCAGGGGTTCTTCATTGCTTTCCATTGACATGAATATAGCAATGAAGCTGCTGAATAATTATCCTCAAATTTCATCATGTGATCATCCCATTTATGTTTTATCCATCTATCTATCCATGTATTTGCTATTTATTGATTCATATTCATATTCATTTATTCATTGCTTATATATTTCTTAATGGTATTCTTTACTCAGCTGCTCCTAGATAATTTCTTGATTTGTAATGTATTTCATCTGGCTCAGACTCTCCCTGACCCTTTCCAATCTACCTCCTGCCTCAATGAGTCTAAAGCCTGGTGCACAGTCTTTCATTTCTCCCTATTTCCTGTCTTCATATTAGAGGAATTCAAGATATATCCTAATATTCCCTACACCACTTCTGAATACCCCAAGCTACTCAATTTTTATGACCTAGTCCTTCAATTCACCTCAGTTCCACCTCAAGAAGATTATAAACTTGAACCATCTTCTATAAGTGCCCTATTTTTTGTTTGCAAATTCTGCCATTTCTTTATATTTAATCATTGCATCTCATTAGAAATCTAGGCTGCCATCTTTTTTTTCATCCTCTCTGTAGATTCAATTCAATTTTATCCCTCAATTCTTTCTCATACTGCCATGCTGCCTAGAGCCTCCTTCCTTTACTTTTTAGATATTTTCGTGAACCACTTCCCATCCCCAACTTCCTTGTCCCATCACTGAACACATCTTATCAAGCCTCATTTCAGAATTACTTTCATCATCTACATCCTTTTCTCCTAGTTATATGATTCTTAATGGAGCTGGAGGAAATCACAAATCTGCATCCATTTTGAATTTATATTGTTGTTCAGTGAGTTTTCAGTAACGTCCAACTTTTTATGAAACTATTTGGGGTTTCCCTAAAAAAGATATTGGAGTGGATTCTGTTTTCTTCTAAAGTTCATTTTACAGATGAGGACACTAAGGCAAACAGGATTAAGTGACTTTTCTGGGGTCTCATAACTAGTAAGTGTCTGAAGGTGGATATGAAGTCAAGATGAGTTTTCCTGACTCCAGGTTCAGTGTTCTATATATTGTGCCACATGACTTCTCTATGAATTTTCAACTCACTAAAGTAAAGCAATTAGTTTAATGCTTTTTTTTTCTTAAATTCACTATCCAATTTCCATAATGGAGCTTTTCCAAATATGCTTATGTCTTTCTTATTCTTAAAAATCTCTTATTGGTCTTATCATCCCAATTAACTACTGTTTTATATATTTCCTCCTCTTGTAATTTCAGAGAAACTGAGGCAAGAGAGAGATTAGGGAGGTTTTTAATATTTTATTAATGGAGAGTAAGACTTGTGAATCATTTCAGCCAGCCAGGTGAATGGGACTCTTGTCTCAAAGCATCCAGTGATGAGGGAATTCCAGAGACTCTTATAGAACTCCAGTGATTAGGGAAACAAAAGCAAGGGTGGGGCAGAGCACTGGGGAGAAAGAAATTTCAGGAAAGGACCATAAATTCAGTTCCCACAGAGTGGGGTTAGGAAGGATCATAAATTCTGATAAGTTGGGAAGAAGCTAGGAGACAGGATGTCTGAGACAGAAGATCTGAGGGCCATCTAAGTATTTAAGATAAGCCATCTGGAGTTTTATGACTCTTTGGAATGCCAGGGGCCAGAGCTCCGCAGCCCTAATTATCGCAGTCCTAATGGACAGGAAGGGAGGGTTGCCACCAGGGAAATTGAGGGAGAACAATTCAGGGAAACTGAGACAGAACAATTCAGGGAAACTGAGGCAAAACAATTCAGGGAAACTGAGGTATAACACCCTTTGTAGTTAATCTCCTTGAGAAAGTCCTGTAATCACTTTCTTTCTTTCTTTTCAAATTACTCTCTTCAAAATTATTGGTGATGTCTTAATTGCTTAAGTAAGTCACAGTGGCTCATTGAAGACAGCACTAAATCTGGAGTCAGGAAGACATAAATTCAAATTCAGATACCTGCTAGCTATGTGATGCTAGGCCAGTCACTTAATCTCCATTTGTCTCAGTTTCCTCAACTGTAAGATGGTGACAATAATGGTACCTACCTCACAGGGAAGTTGTGAGGATCAAGTGAGATAATATTTATAAAGCACATAACATAGTGCTGGGCACATAATAATCACCACATAAATGTTTATTTCCTTCTCTTCCTGTCCCCCTAATCTATATCTATTTGGATTTCTCTACAGCTTTTAGACCACTTTTTTTGGCCTTTTCCTGAATTTTTTTTCTCTTCCCTGGGCTTTTGTGACATCTTTTTTTTCTTCTCTTATTGGCTTAATAATCATTTCTTCTCTGCTTCAATTGCTGGTTCTTCATTCATATCATGTTCCCTTATCATAGCTATAAAAAGATTTTATCCTGGGACTGCTTGTCTTCTCTATGGCATCAGTTCACATATTTTCACTTCTCATGTTTGGGTAGATTATTTCCAGATGTGTGTGTGTGTGTGTGTGTGTGTGTGTGTGTGTGTGTGTGTATGTTGGAACAGTGACTTCTTGTCAATGAGGCGGAAAAGAGAGAGAGCATATAATGATATTTTTGCTATCAATAATTTTATAAATATGTCAAGTGCCAAATTTAGGATTTCTAAATTTCTAGGAATTTTCTGGTTAAAGAGCATATCAAAAATGTAGATAGAATAAGTGGAACATTTTGTCTAAATTGATTTTCCTTACAATGCTTTTCATCTTGCTGCTTTTCCATATTCATTTAGCATTTTTCCCCTTTTCTTCCACTTCAGTAGTTAGAAAAAGAAAGAAAGAAAAGAAAATCAGGGAAGGAGAGCAAGAGTACTGAAGTTGTACTTCAGTACAACTGAGTACCAAGGTGAGATGGAAAGAAGGAAATGGCAGAGATGGTACTTAGAGAAAGAAATGAAGAAAGAAGAGATGGCATGGAAGAACAAGTAGAAAAGGGAATAGAAGTAGGAAATTGCTACACAACACAAAATAAAGGGAAGAAAGGCAAATGTGAAACAAATGTAGGTAAAATGAAAAAATTATGAAATAGAAATAAAAAAATCAAATTAAAACAATATGATCCTTGCTTAGGGGATCTGCTGTCTTCATGCAGGCATTGTCTCTTTTCTGCCTTTTTTGAAGTTTAAAAACATGGTTGTCAATGGAATGAGGAAGGGCAAGGGGGTGGGAGGTAGAGGAAGAAAGGCAAAAGAGAAAAAATGAAAGAGGATCCATTGACTAAATTTAATCAACTCTTTCACATTTTTGAGAATTCAATCAAATTTGTTGGTGCAGGTAGATGTAGTTTTTAATATAATTATAAAATGTGATAAATGTAATGATAAGATGCTAAACTCATTCCCAATTAGAACATATGGTTCTTTCACTTGCCAGTTGTTGACCTTTGACAAATCACTTAACCTTTCTGGATATCAATTTCCTCATCTGTAAAATGAGAAGGACTAGATTACCATTGGTGCTTCTTTTAGGTCTGAATCTATGACCCTATATTAATTCAAAGCCAATTCTTCTATTGTTCAAATTCTTCATTTGATATATTTTATTTTTTTGCTGTTGAATGTTACCATATTAAAAAAAAATCCATGCAAATGAAGAAATGAATCTTTGTCATGGTATGCCATTAAGATAAGACAATCTTTTATTCCAACCAAATGCTAATGAAAAAGAAAAATCACAGAGATAAAAAGAGATGTTAAGATAATTTAATGACTCCTTGAGTCTAAAATTAGAAAACAAATTGCTAAAATATTTGTTTCATTAATTTAAAGAATATTATTCTAGTTATGGTATATATTAAAAGATATGAACATTTCTATATTATTTACAAATGCATTATTTACAGCTCATTTAAAAATTTAATAAAATATTAGTTCCAAAGCTGTCAGATTTGTCTCCTTAGCCCACTTGTGGTAAGAGCATTAAAACAATCCCTCCTTCATATAGACAAAGTGAATTTTTTAAATAAAGTTTTGAGACCCTCTTTGAATTCCAACTAGCTTGGAAGTCTAAAGTTCAGGTTGTTGACTTCACTTTATGGTCATCTGAATGCAAAGCAACCATGAAGAACTTCATCGGAACTCTAATGGAAGACTAAAAGCAGCAACTGAATCAAGGGGGTTTCACTTAGCTGAATAAACTAGGGTGTTCTCGGTGGTTTTCCTTGTTAAAAATCCTTTTGCTATAGTTAAGTATATCTCTCTTTTTTTAAACTCTTGAATGACATAAAAGTGTTTTATTGTGTCCTAATTTCAAGCTAAAGGAATTTGCATTGAGCTGGGCTCCATCTACAATCTCTGAATCTTCATCTATTCTATTTATTGTTTTTTTCCCTGAGGCAATTGAAGTTAAGTGACTTGCCCAGGGTCACACAGCTAGGGAATGTTAAGTTTCTGAGACCAGATTTGAACTCAGGTCCTCCTGACTTCAGGGCTGGTGGTCTATCCACTGTGCCACCTAGCTGCCCCTTTTCTATTTATTGTTGAATGACTGATTTCCTAAGGTTATGAGAACCCAGGTTTCCTGATCTTTCCATTTTACTATCCATACTCTTTAAGAGGTTATCTTGGAGGAAGTGATTTTGGCCAGAGGTGCCATCTCAGAATCCAAGACTAGCTTGGAATACTCCTCAGGCTCTTTGGGACTAATAATTCCAGTAAAATATGTCTCAGTTTCTATTATCAATTGACAGATTGCTTTTTGCCCCCATATGTGAGCATCACCTTGGTGATTTGAGCTGCCAGAGATTTTTTCTTCTCTATTGTTTCTTTCATTTAAAGCATAGGCTTTTCAACATCCCCCAAAGGCATTACACCTCCCTGTAAAGTACTGGGACCAAAATAACTCCATAATAACAAAACAAAGGAAGTGATGATTCTTAAGAATTCTTTTTTCATCTCACTGTGATTTCTAAAAAGTAAAAAATTTGGCAATTATTTTGCTACTAATTAAAAGTCATTAGTTTCATTGCATGGAATACTTTTTTATGAAGTTACATGACTGATGAAAAAATATGAAGATGAATGAGCACAGACATATCTTTGCAATAAAAGTTGCAAAGCTTTGAAAAAGTTGCCAGAGTAATTTGGTCTGTGAAATTCTACAAAGGCTTCACTTGCATTTATATGTACAGTAAAATCTAGATTAAACAAGAAATTGGATGGTTTGGTTGGCAATGTTCAGCTGAACTCACAGAAGCCTAGTACAGACATTAATATTAGTAATATATTTTGGTCTTGACATATAATTTTTCATAAAACATTTAACTTAACCAATAACTTTTTCTTGTTTTTTACACTTGTCTATTTTTATTGAAATTTTCATATGAGTGTGTTTGCTGGTAATTGAAGTTTCATAATCGTGATTTTATTTTACTTAAGATAAAGTTGGAAGGGGATCTTAAAGGTAATGTAATTTTGGGTTCCTTCATTTTTTAGATGAAACTGAAGTTAAGTGGCCTAATTTTTTGAACCATTTTCCTTTAATTCTAAGACCAGAACTGTTTTAACTATAAACTACACTACCTCTTTGTGGTAATTGTCCCTGTCAAGTATATTAGTATTAGTGTCCACTGATGCCTTATCAACTATAGTTGAACTTTTGCTTGATGATTCAACATCATTGTAGTACTTTAGGACTATCATTCTGAATGTTATATGCCCATTTATTATTGTATAGAACTATAGATGTAGATATGGGATGTAAGGAAATATTGCAAAATACCTCCAAGATAAACTCATATTTTTATTTTTTTATTAAAACTTTTCATTTGCAAAAGATATGTATGGGTAATTCTTCAGCATTAACCCTTACAAAGCTTTCGCTTACAAATTTTTTACCCCCTACCATCCCCCTCCCCTAGATGGCAGGAAGTCCACTACATGTTAATTATGTTAAAATACTTGAGAAATAGAATATATGTATACATATTTCTAGACTTATTTTTGTGCAAGAAAAATCGTATCTACAAGAAAAAAAATCAGAGAAAGGAAACACAATGCAAGCAAACATCAATAGAGAGCATGAAAATGTTATGTTGTGGTCCACATTTCACATCCCTCTCTCTGGGTGTATATGACTTTCTTCACTGAACAATTGGAACTGGTTTGAAACATTTCATTGTTGAAGAGAGCCATGTCCATCAGAATAGATCATCATATAGTCTTGTTGTTGCCATGTACAATGATCTCCTGGTTCTGCTCATTTCACTCAGCATCAGTTCATGCAAGTTTCTCCAGGCCTCTCTGAAATCATCCTGCTGGCCATTTCTTACCGAACAATAATATTTTATGACATTCATATACCATAATTTGTTCAGCCATTCTCCAATTGATGGGCATTTATTCAATTTCCAGTTTCTAGCCACTACAAAAAGGGCTGCCACAAACATTCTTGCACATGTGAGTCCCTTTCCCTCCTCTAAGATCTCTTTGGGATATAGGCCCAATAGAAATGCTGCTGGGTCAAAGGGTATGCACAGTTTGATAACTTTTTGAGCATAGTTCCAAATTGCTCTCCAGAATGGCTTTATCTGTTCACAGTTCCACCAACAATGCATCAGTGTCCCAGCCTTCCCACATCCCCTCCAACATTCGTCATTATCTTTTCCTGTCATTTTAGCCAATCTGACAGGTGTGTAGTGATACCTCAGAGTTGTCTTAATTTGCATTTCTCTGATCAATAGTGATTTGGAGCACCTTTTCATATGACTACAAATATAAACTCATATTTTTAAAAATAAGACATTATAAGAAATTATTTGGTTGTCATTTCTTTTCTTTCATTCTCTTCTATTTTTCCATTTTTTTTCTTTAAATGAAAAAAGAAAACTAATGTAGTATTTTAGCAACTCCAACTCTTTATATATATATTATTACAAATCATCATTCCAATAATCTGATTATAAATATTATTCTGGGTGACATCATACTATTATTACATTGATATAATAGCAATTATAAAACCATTCCGATCCATACCAGAGGGGTGCCAATGTGGAATCGGTCAGAGTGATGTATTATAGACACATCAATGTGCCTTGTGAATACAGTGGAAATTGAGAAGGCAAAACTGGAGTTCTAAAATTCTGGTGAATGGGCCTCTAGGGTTACCACTGCTTAGGTTAGTAATTGGGTCAATCTCATGCAGTTACTGCTAGGAATCAAATAAATGGATAGGGTCACATAAGGCTGCAGGATGTTCCTACTAGAAACTGTTATGATGATGAGTTTAATATGTATCATAATTGAATGAGCAACCCTCAAATGCCTTCTGATTCTAAATAAAGGTAAATAAACTGGAACAAATAAGAAAAAAAACTAATGTCCCTACCTCCTAGAAATGCTTTAGGTCAGATGGGGCTGACCACTAAAGTGGACTAAGTTGGAATGAGAAAATATCAATATTTGGATGGATTTGATTTGATTAATAATACTAGTGTCATATCACAACAAAACTGGAAAGAAATTTTACCAGTTATAGGCAAATGCTTAATATTATCTTTTTAAGTAGTATTCTCAAGTCCAGATCATATAATAACACATTATTGACCTATGCAGGGCAATCATAAAAAAAGAAATGTCATTCCTAAACCTTCATTAGATACAATAAGAAAGAAAACTGAGCAACTCTGAGATACCACTACACACCTGTCATATTGGCTAAAATGACAGGAAATAATAATGATAACTGTTGGAGGGGATGTGGGAAAACTGGGACACTGATACATTGTTGGTGGAACTGTGAACGGATCCAACCATTCTGGAGAGCAATTTGGAGCTATGCTCAAAAAGTTATCAAACAGTGCATACCCTTTGACCCAGCAGTGTTTCTACTGGGCCTATATCCCAAACAGATTTTAAAGGAGGGAAAGGGACCCACATGTGCAAAAATGTTTGTGGCAGCCCTTTTTGTAGTGGCAAGAAACTGGAAATTGAAAAGATGCCCATCAATTGGAGAATGGCTGAATAAATTATGGTATATGAATGTTATGGAATATTATTGTTCTGTAAGAAATGACCAACAGGAGGATTTCAAAGAGGATTGGAGAGACTTGTATGAACTGATGCTGAGTGAAATCAGCAGAACCAGGAGAACATTATACACAGCAACAAGACTATACGATGATCAATTTTGATGGACATGGTTCTCTTCAACAATGATGTGATTCAAACCAGTTGTTCTGCGATGAAGATAGTCATATACGTCCAGAGAGAGGCCTGTGGGAACTGAGAGTGAACCACAACACAGCATTTTACCGCTTTCTGTGAATATTTCCATGCATTTCGTTTTCCTTCTTAGGTTTTTTTTTTCTTCTTCTCTTTCTAGCTCTGATGTTTCTTGTGCAGTAAGATAACTGTATAGATATGTATACATGTATTGTATTTGTCATATAATTTATCCTATCTAGCATGTATTAGATTACCTGTCATCTAGGGGTGGGGGTGGGGGGAAGGAAAGAAAAAGCTTGGGGAAAAAAAAGTTTTTTTGCAAAGGTCAATGTTGAAAGGTCACTCATATGTTTTGTAAATAAAAAGCTTTATAAAAAATAAAAGAAAGAAAGAAAACTGAGGAATTATTAAATTCTGAAAAGGAAAAAGTTGAGATTCTAAAACTATTGCACATCAACTTCAATCAACTCTAGAAAGTCTACTTTAAAAAAATTAAATGGATGACAAAAATATTGCATATAATAAATATACATGTTTATAAACATCTATATATTTATAATATTGTTTTTGTCATCCTCTACTCATTCATGTGCATTAAATGATTTGAAAATGAAGATGAATATTCTTAGGCCAGGATTTAGAGAAGTCTTTTTTTAGTTTGATGAAAAAAAGATCAAATGAAAACAAAAATTAGCAATTTTAAAAGCTGATATTTGCTATAAGTATTATGAATGAATGAATTCTCTTGCAATATTTGACAAAAAGTGAAAAACTGTTTCAGAACTTGCAGACAACACCTATATATGTGGTATTTATTACAGTAACATAGGAGGAAAGATGCAACCATCAAAGAATATCCCTAAGTCATTAAAACTTGGCAGAAGTGACTTAAGAGAGCTTTGAATTTACAGAAAGATATTAGAAGATTGCATCAGCATCTAGCTTTTTTATGTAGTAGAAAACTAGAAATCCACATCACTCAATTAAAGATGCAAAAAAGAAATATGTAGAATAGAATCTGAAAAGTAAAGTACAACAAAGATTTTAAATTCCCTTAATCATCTGTTGAAAGTAACAGTGAAAAGTTTAAGGATATACAAAGAGAAAAAAAGTCACACCAAGATAAAAAATTCAATGTCAATCACAACTTTGCTATAGTCTTTAAAAGTAATTAGGAGAAAGAGACAGAGAGAGAGAGACACAGAGAGACAGAGAGAGGGAGAGAGGGAAGAAGAGGGAAAGAGACTCTCTCAGAGGAGAGATAATGGAGGATATGGTTATCTACCTAATTGTAGGAAGCAAGTTGGGCTCAAATTAAAAACAGAAATACTGTCTATTGTCAATACAATACATGGCACGGTAGTTACATTAAAGGAAGTGAGTGAAACTACCTTTTCTTTCTTTTTTTAAAGCTTTTTATTTATAGAACATGAGTGATTTTTCTACATTGACCTTTGCAAAACTTTTTTTTGTTGTTCCAAGCTTTTCTCCTCCTTCTCCCCACCCCCACCCCTAGATGACAGGTAATCTAATACATGCTAAAGATGTTAAATTATATGACAAATCCAATATATGTATACATATCTATACAGTTATCCTACTGCACAAGAAACATCAGATCTAGAAAGAGAGAAAAAAAAGCTAAGAAGGAAAACAAAATGCATGGAAATATTGACAGAAAGCGTTAAAATGCTGTGTTGTGGTTCACACTCAGTTGCCTCAGGCCTCTCTCTGGACATATATGACTATCTTCATCACTGAACAATAGGAACTGGTTTGAATCACATCATTGTTGAAGAGAACCATGTCCATCAGAATTGATCATCGTATAGTCTTGTGGCTGTGTATAATGTTCTCCTGGTTCTGCTGACTTCACTCAGCATCAGTTCATGGAAACTACATTTTCTTTTAAAAAAAAAAAAAAAAAGAAGAACCAGCAGTAGCAAACAACATAGGAAAAACATCAAAACCAGATAGTCTATCATCCCCACCCTCATTCTCATTTTTCTCCTCCTCATCATCACTTTTATATTGAACTTTAAGATTTGCAAAGGATTTTACATATTTTATCTCATCTGATGCTCACAATAATCTTGTGTGGTAGGGTTCTTTCTCCCCCCCTCACTTTATATATGAAGGAACTAAGGCCTTAGTCTCAGTTAAATGACATACCCAGGATTGTATAGCTATCTCAAATGCTTCACCGTGAAGTAAAAGTTCCTAGCAAAGCCCTTTACCACTTTTCTTTTGGATTAAGCCTGATCCCATCTTTCTTAATGGAAAGTACCACAGCTTTACTAACAAAAGATAGAAACAGCATTGACTCCTCCAAATAAAGATTTACAGATATAAGCATTTTATCTTAAACATTTACAGTTTGTATCTCACACACAGAATTGCAGGGAAACATTTTATAAATACAAGAAAATTATATGTTTACTGAAGAGAAAAAAAAAAGTGTGCTAACTTGATCCAAGGAATTACTGATTATTGAACAAGCCAGCTTAAAGGGACATATTATTAACATTGTCTTTATTGATTATCAGAAAGCTTTACTTTATACTTGATATTTAAATATTCCAAATGTACAAAATAGATTCATATAGAGTAAGACTCCTATAGTATTTTATATCCACATGAAAAAATTCAATATTTAAAACATTCCATCAAAACAAATATTTTCAGATAGATATGTTAAGTCCATTGTAGTTCTGCTTAGTTTTTACATGCATTACTATTTTTCTTGAATAGGACTTCCTATGTTAAATATGGAGTCTTCCAGGAATTTTTGTCCTTGTACTTAACTAAATGCTATCGCTTCTTGGTCTTGTTTACCTGATATAATCCACTGATCATTTTTTCTATTTTTAATCATTATTATATTTTTGATGACATAGATTGTGATCAGCTAATGGTAAACCTTCCTTCTTATTTGAGATTCTTGATCTTTTGATCATCGATGAATTTTGTGATTTTCTAGTTCTTTAAAATAATCTTTTGGAAGTTTCATTGATATAACACTAAATCTATAAATTAATTTAGTTAGCATTGTTATTTATATAGTATGAGTATAGACCAACTATGAGCAATTAATGTCTCTAATTATTTAAGTCTTTGTTTCTTTAAATCATGTTTTGCAAATTGTAGTCATGTAATTCCTTTCTGTATCTTTATAGGTGGCCCTTCAGAGAATTTATTTTTTATAATTTTTCCTAGAAGAGATATTAGTTTTCAGTAGAAATCAGATATATGAACCATATGAGAAAAATATATCTAGGAAGAAGAAAAATTTGATAGTAATAGAAGAATGTTTCAAAGGAAAAGTAAAAAAGGATGGTAGGAGAGAATAAATTCTGGGTCGAATTAGGGTTGAGCTTGATAGGGATGCGAGAATGGGGAAAATGGGTTTCACCTTAGAGAATGGGATTTTGATTAAAAGAATTAGAGAATTAGGAATTCAGAATTTGCTAGCAAAAGAAAAACTAAAATGTTGGAGAGGCTGTTGATTAATAAGAATATTAATGAACCACTGCTGAATTTGTGAAGGAGTACAACTTTTCTGGAAAGAAATTTAGAATTACATACACATACATGTACAAACACAATTACTAAAGAATACATGCCCTTTGCTCCAACTATATCACTACTATTCTCATACCCAAAAGAGTATAAAGAAGGAAGAAAAGGTAGTTTATATAAAAATATTTATAGTGGCTCTTTTTGTGTTGGATAAAAAACTAGAAATTTAAAATTTCCAACAATTGAGCAATGACTGATTATGTCATGGTTTATGAATGTGATAGAATGCCCTGTGCCCCATGAAACTAGGAAATATGTTATTTCTATAAGATTGGAAAGTTTCACTTGAAGAGTAAAGTGAGCAGAATTAGAAGGATAATTTTATATGATAACATCAATATTACAGTAATGAATTTTGAGGACTTTCATAAACTAATAAAGAATGAAATGAACAGAACCAGTATAACTCTTTACATAATAACTGCAACATTATAAAAACACAACTTTGAAAAATTTAAGAGCTATTTATAATCAGTACAATAACCGTTATGACTATTGGGAATTATCAAGGATTAATGATAAACTATGCTATTCATTATAGAAGAGAGAGCTTTAGGGTGTGGAAGAAGGCATACATATTTTATGTATAACTGTTGGGAAAATTTGTTTTATTTGGTCATGCACATTTGTTACAAAAAGTTTTCCCCCGTTTTTTAAATGAGGTTGAGAGTAAAAGGGAGAGAAAAGGAACTTTTGTCAATTAAAAAAAATTAGAGATAGAGGGTGCTGCAGATATGAAGTACTGCATACACTTCCAGGTAAGGCCACTGTATTATTAGTTTTAAATGCTTTTGTCTCAGGAAGCTGGAATAATCTAGGAATATTTCTAATATTAAAAAATACATCAATATGATAGAAAATATAAAATTTGTCAAGTATTTTATTAGAATAGTTCATGAGAAGTACCAAAAACAGACATTACATTTTCTGTAATTATAATTAAAACAGCATGCATCAGGGCCTCTGAAGATTTTACCTTAGATGTGGAACTTTCAGTTTTTGTATTGGGAAAAAAACAAATTTTTTAATAATAGCTTTTTATTTTCAAAATATAGGCAAATATAGTTTTCAATACTCTTGCACTCCAATTTTTCTCCCTCCCTTCCTTTTATCCACCTCTCCTAGACAGAAAGTAATCCAATATAGATTAAACATGTGCAGTTCTTCTAAATATTTTTACATTTATCATGCTGCACAAGAAAAATCAGATCAAAAAGAAAAGAATGTGAAAGAAAGAAACAAGTGAGCAAAAAGCAACAAAAAAGGTGAAAATATTATGTTGTAATCCACATTCAGTTCCCATAGTCCTCTTTCTCTATGTAGATGACTCTCTCCATTACAAGACTATTGGAATTGGCCTGAATCACCTCGCTGTTGAAAAGATCTAAGTCCATCAGAATTGATCATCACATAATTTTGTGGTTGTGGTGTACAATATTCTTTTGGTTCTAGTCATTTCACTCAGCATCAGTTCATGCAAGTCTCTCCAGGCCTATCTGAAATTGTCCTGCTGGTCTTTTCTTACAGAACAATAATATTCCATTACATTCATATACCATAACTTATTCAATCATTCCCTGATGGTTGATCAGGGCAAATGATGGCATCCACTCACTTTCCAGTTCCTTACCACTACAAAAAGGGCTGCTACAAAAAAAGAGAAAACTAATTTTTGACAGTAAACATATCAATTATTATCAAAATCATCAAAACATTTTTGGGGACATACTCTATACAGGTCATTCTGCTAGGTCCTAGGGAGTAAGTACATGGAGAAATGTGGAAGGGGAAATGTGTGGCAGTTGCCATACACATTTCTAGGCTAGGTGGTACAGCAGGAGTACTTCAGAGATTGTTGGGAGGATAATCCTAGAAAAGGGTATGATGGTAACAAAATCTTAGAAAGTAGCAGCCTGGGGCCTGGTAAATAATCAAAATCTTTTAGTTGGTCAGAGTGTGTCCAAAAGGGAAAGAGAATCCCAGAAATATTAGTGCCTGGAGAAATTCTGTTTTGAAAGTACAAATCCCTACATGTTAAGAAAATCAAGACCAACTTATAACAGAGCTGCCTTCCCCCCCCTATAAATTTTTTGTCCAAAATAACAACAAAATCACCAACAAAAGTAGTGTTCATCTTTTATTTTCCACAGTGAAGTCATAAGAGACATATTCATTCCATTCCATTTGTTATGTAATGATATATCAAATCCCACGAGGAAAACTAATAAAATGTTTGCTGATCTTTACTTGCTAAAGGTTATAAAAATGGATTCTTTCTCATTCCTCTGTAATAATGCAAACTGGTAATAATAGTCATGGTTTGGTTTTGTTGAAACTCTGAAGGCATTTTAAAAGTAAGGACAGCTGCTGTAAATCTCAAAAGGAGGCAGTCACTGTGGACAAGGAAAGTATAGAAGTTGGCCATTTAAAGTTAGCAATTCTGAGATAATAATCTTTGATTTTGCCATTAAGTTTTATGAGGCCATAGGAATCCCTTAGTGAAATTATAGCCTTTATGGATTAACTTCATAATGTCTTGACTTGTAATGTGTAGCTCAGGAGAGAAAACTGGCTTTCTTCTTCTTCTTCTAGTGTTCCTAACGACTATATTTCATGCGGATACTGTATGGACCTATCATATCTCCTGCTTCATGATCAAAATCCACACTAGGGAGGAAGTATTAAATGAATTAATTTTTTTCTACTGGCACCCATGGAATCTCAGAATTAGAATTTACTTCAAAGATCATTTGTTTCAACCTAGATATTAATGGGAAATTTCTCTAAATAATTCTCAAGAAAGGATCATACAGTCTTCAAAAGGAGAACACATCATTTGAGGTAACGCATTTCATTTTTAAATAATTCTATTTTTTGAGAGAAATAATGTAGTATAGAGAGAATAGAACACTTGCCTAGTAGCAAGGAGACTGCAAATTGATTTTGTAACTCTAGACAAATTACTTTATACTTCAGTGCTTTGCCAGATTTCTAAGACTATATACATTGAGGAAAAGGTGATAACCTGCATTTATAGAGAAGGTTTGGTCTAACTTCCTATTCTTAATCTTCGAAATTTCTTACACTCAGCCTTCATATACCTTTCTACAGCTTCCAACAATTTATTCTACTTTTGTTCTCTAGGGTAAAGTAGCAGAAATCTAATTCCTTTTATATGCAACAGATCTTCAAAAACTTGAAAGTAACTATTATCTCTTCTTCCCCAGGCTGAACAATTTCACTTAATTCAAATGATTTTCATATACTTTATCCACATTTTTGTATCCCATTCCATTTTCAAGTGCTCATCCTTTTTCAAGCAATTAGGATCTTTTTGTTCTGCCCTGGATGTCCAGATATTAACACTGAGGTATCACCCTGAAGCACCAATTCTGATTTTTCTAGGTAGATGTCCATGCTCTATTTCTTTTTCTTATCCATCGAAATTTAAATTTCCAGGTCCCATTTACTTAACACCTTGCTAGTTGACTGTACATTGTTTGCTTACAAGAAATGAATTCAGGCTATGTATCTTTGAATATGTTTTCCTTTCCAAGTGGTTTTGTGGTTGTTGTTCAGTTGTGAGCAACTCTTTGTGACCCCATTTAGAATTTTCTTGAAAAACATACTAGATTATTTGCCATTTTATTCTCCAGTTCATTTTGAGAAAACTCAAGGCAAACATGTTAAGTGATTTACCCAGAGTCACATAGGTAGTGTTTGAAGCTGGTTTTGAACTCAGATTTTCCTGATACTAGGCCTTCACCACCTAACCACTACATCACCTAGGTACTTATATTAGAAAGAGGATTTCATGAAACTTTGAATTTTATCCCCAAATAATCTAAATCAAAATAGTGGGAATTTAAAATATTAGGGAGGGGCAGCTAGGTGGCACAGTGGATAGAGCACCAGCCCTGAAGTCAGGAGGACCTGATTTCAAATCTATTCTCAGACACTTAGCATTCCCTAGCTATGTGACCCTAACCAAGTCACTTAACCTCAATTGCCTCAGCAAAAAATAAAAAAAATAAAATAAAATATTAGGGAAATTGGCTTGAAAGACATTGTAAGTCATGCATAAGAAACACCACATGGAATGACATTCCCCTGTAAGTTTGAGGTTAGTCCTACTTATTTTGACCCTCTTTGTCAATATGAAAATCAGAATTTATTCCTACAGAAACCATCACTGCATTTG
Source organism: Myrmecobius fasciatus (assembly GCA_023553655.1). Lineage (NCBI taxonomy): Eukaryota > Metazoa > Chordata > Mammalia > Dasyuromorphia > Myrmecobiidae > Myrmecobius > Myrmecobius fasciatus. The sequence continues at coordinate 15,339 of JAJPUD010010252.1, read as the reverse complement.
TTCATGTCTTTGACCCAATAAAAACACCAAAATGTAGTCCCCTATGAAATTAGATTTTCAAGACCAATTTCAAATCTTTCCTTCTGTAGGAGACCTTTTCAGTTCTCCCTGTTTACAGTCTTCCTCTCTGAGGTTACTTTACATGTACTCTGTATGATTGTGTATATAATTCTTTATAGACGTGTCATTCCCTCCTTTAAAAGGTAAGCTTCTTGATGGCACGAATCATTTTTGTCTTTTTTTTGGTATCTTCAAACATTTGGCCTACTACAGAATAAGCATTTCCTTAAATATTTGTCAATTATTTGCTTCATAACAATGATTCACATTTCTGCAGCACTTCACAATGTACCTTCCTCATAAAAAACCTTGTGAGATTGAATTAATATTGTCATCCTCACTTTACAAATGAGAAACCTAAAGCATAAGAGAATAAGTAATACATAAGGACCCTCCACGGTTAAGGGACTGATCTGGGACTCACCCAGAACATCTGATTTTAATTCTGGAACAAATCATATCTGGGCTGGGGAGAAGTAGAAAGGAAAGAAGAAAGGGAGGTAAAAGAAAGAAAAGACTGGGCAATGGTAATGTCTGAAGATGCAGAATAAGGAAGAAGCTGGCTGTTCTGTGCTCCAGTCTTTATTTACAAGCAGTGACATTGCTCTGAGTCTGGCAATTGGGACCAAAGCTCTTGCTTCCTTGTGAATGATCACAAGGACTCTTCTCCACCCTGGAATTGTGACCATAGCCCTTGTTCTTCTCTGGTCACAAGAGCTAGTGCACCTCTTCCCCTGGATGATAAAACGATGTCCCAAACCCAGTGCCAGCAAGGGTCTTCTATGATTTCTTCCTGACCAGTTGCCCGTTTTCCTTTATTGTCTGGGACCTGAGAACTCCTGAAGCTGCTCTTGCCACTGCTTTGACAGCTGTTTCCAAAGCCCATTGCTGGTGCTGACACTGTGTGTACTGTGCTCCGTACCAAACAGCACTCATGATGTCACAGACCTCTTCCACTGGCCTCCTAAGATGTCTAACTTCATCCTTTTGTTTCATCCTCTGCCAGAATTTGATTGGAGGCATTGTTTTAAGTTGTTTGTAGGGCAAAGTTGGGAAAGTTCATTTGAGCTGCTGAGACTCTCCCTTCATAGCATCCAGTTAGAACTCACGTTCCAATGGGGAATGCAACATATGTAGGAGAGTAGACCTATGGGAGAGAGTTTTGCTCTAGTAAGTCCAAGAAATTTTAAAATTTTAAATAGGTTATTGCCATGATTGGTGCAGGAGCAGTCATAATGCTGATTTCGTTATTGTTTTTGAGCAAAATTAAGAAGTGAAAAAACGAGGGAGGGGATTGAGTGTAACCCAGTGGTCATGGTACGGTGGTAAGATCCAGAACTAGATAGTTCCTAGTGTTCTGGTGCATAGCTTGATGGAATACTAAGTGAGGTCTAGGGCTGACTAGAGACATTAGAGTAAGAAGAATTTTCATTCATGTGCCCATTTATTGGAACAGCTTAACCTGCAGATCATGTATATGTGATTATCACCTACACATATAGTACAAAATTTATATAATAATAACTGGCAAACAGGTAGCAGGAATAGTAGAGAGAATGCTGGACCTGGAGGCAGGAAGTCTTGGGTTTAAATCTGACCTGAGACATTGGCTGTTACCCTGGGCACTAACATTTTTGGAGTCTTAGATTGCGCTTGCTAATATTGGAGATCATATTCAGTTCTAATTCTAGTATTTCCTCAGGTTGATGATATACCACCACAAGTCTCTGTTGTTCAGTTGCAGAGGGTTATAGTATAACTCCATGCTAGCATTTCAAATGGCTTCATAAGCAACTTTTATTCTACAAGATAAAGTGTTATTTTAAATATTGTAGTGAGGTTTTGTAGTTTAAAGGTTGAACAGATCCCAGGGCCTTAGAAGACAAGGTCTGCAACAATCACAAGTTTATTATGAGAAATCTTTTCCTCTTGATATGATGGGTCACAAGATATAAAATATTCCCTTTACACAGACCCAGCTAGTTACAAAAGGAGCAGTCCAATTCCCAGTCTTCCCAAATTTGCATCTGCTGTTATCTGTACAAACAGTTTTTCCTAAAGAATATAAACTCTTTAAGGACTGAGATTATGTTACTTTGTTGTTATGTTCTCAGGGTCTTACACAGCACCTGGTCCACAATAAATTCTCATTAATGGACTTGTCCAGATACAGATCGTTCACCTTCCAAACATTCCAGTGACAGAAAGTTGGAAATATGTTACCAATTAAAGATATCTTCCACTTTAGAGGTTTTAAAAGTAGCAATGTCTTAAGATTTATTAAATAGTATCCAGTGCTAACAGCAAGTAGTTCTAGGAACTGACTGTCTATGTAAGAAGAAAGAGGAGATAAAACTGGGGAAGTGATCTATCTGAGGGGCACCTCAGATTTTTGGGAATTAGTGATCAAATCTGAGTTTTTAGCAGTACCATCATGCATTTAATTCACATTTAGTTTAGTAGGCACATCTTTCAAGAGTTAAGTTTTAAGTCCATGTACCTCACTGAATTGTTCTCAAAAGGAAAAAAAAAGGAATCAGGGGACAATATTGTATAAAGGAAAGATTTCTGGATTTGGAATCAAAAGGCCTGGATCACATCCTGACTCTGCTTCTTACTACTTACTCATGTGACTTTAGGTCTTTCTTAGCTTCTTGAGGCCACATTTCTTCATCCATAATATGAGAGAGTTGGACTAGATGGAACTTGGAGTCCATCTAACTCTAAATTTATGAGTCTCAAATTTTCAAAGAAGATAGTAGCATTTCCAAGATTTTTTTAGTCACTCCAAGGGAGCTTTATCTTTGCTATGTTGTGCTTTCTCTGGGAATAAAAAAAAAGACAAAAAAATGAGACTGAGAATGGGTATATATATATGTGTGTGTGTGTGTGTGTGTGTGTGTGTGTGTGTGTGTGTGTATATATATATATACATATACATATACACATATCACACATTCTATATCTATATATGTATATAGATATAGAATTGTATGGTGTGTGTGTGTGTAAGAGAGAGAGAGAGAGAGAGAGAGAGAGAGAGAGAGAGAGAGAAACAGAGGCAGAGACAGAGACAGAGAGAGAGAGGGAAGGTACTGGCATTTGGAAGGATAAAAAACAACTTCATATAGAAGTTGATGTTATGGATTCTTCCCTAAGCAAGAAGTGTAAATAGGGAGAAAATGTTCTTTTAAAATAATTTTCATTTACTTTATTCTGAACTTAAGAATTAAAACAAGCATTTTCATAACATAGAATAGGAAAAATGATTTTATAGGAAATTGCAAATCTATTTTATTCAACTTGCTATTCCTTTTACATATCTAATGAAGTTATTGTTACCCTTTTTCCTTTTTTCCTCTCCCAAGATTGCTGTCATTAGGCACAAATATGTATGTATGTGTGTATGTACACACGCACATGTATATAGGTAAAAACATTCTATACATACTTCTATTTATCAGTTCTTTTTTTGGATGTAGATAGTGTCTTCCTTAACATGCCCTTTGCTAATTTGAATACTTATAATAGTCAAAATGACTTAGTCATTTAAAGTTGTTCTTAAAATAAAATTACTATTACCATATGCAAAGTTCTCTTGACTTTACTCATTTCACTGTTCATTATTTCATGCAAGTCTTTCTGTGTTTTTCTAAGATCATCAAGTTTATCATTTCTTATATCACAATAGGATTCTACCACAATCATATACCACAACTTGTTGTCTTTCCCCAACTGATGGGCATCCCTGCAATCTCCATTTCTTTACCATCTGAAAGAGAACTGCTATAAGCATTTCTTTTTTCCCTAATCATCTTGGGAAATAGACCAAGTAGAAGGGAAAATTCTAAATGAATGTACATACAAGCATTGATATATAATGCTATCGCAATGTACAGCTCCTATTGTCATTGAAGTTTTATGAGCTTTCTGTTTTTCTGTGTAGGTGAGTTTCCCAATGATCCTCAGAGGTTCTTTTCAAGCATCCAGCTGCAATATCTAAAATAATTAAAATCTTCTGAAATGTTATAGTTATAACAGTCTGAGTCATTCACCTTAGGGACATGCAAAAATACTAAATAGTCCCCTTGAATAAGCTGGGACTGAAAATTTGAGAAGAGATAAGCCAATAAACAATTGATTTATTCTTTCATTTTAAACCTTAGGGTCCTATTATACCCATTTCCTCTGAAAGCCTCAGTCAAGTCAACAACATTAGATGAGTAACTTTCGGGTCTATGATGAAGAGTTCTGAATGAATGATGTTATCAGTAATACTTGATATAGCTAAATACTTACTCCATTCATGGAGCCAGAAGCAGCTGAATTGACATTATGAGTGCTGGATTTTGAGTTGACATTATGCATGCTGGATTTTTCATCCTCCTGAGACCCTTTTTTATGATGCTATATGTATATAATAATAGCTAACACTTATGTTCTGTTTTAAGATTTGTAAAGTGCTTTACAAATATTGACTCTGCGCAGCAAGGCAGGGAGAGGGGCTATTATTATCCCCATTTTACAGATAAGATAAAATGATGTCAAAAACTGGATGCATGAGACAAAGGAATGCACTGAGAGAAGGAGAAAAGGAATGAAAGATTGGAGGAAATTGTCTTCTAAAAAGAGGTATGCAAGGAAGAGCTTTTACACTAGAGAAAAAATGGTGTGGTGGGGGAAGTAACACTTGAATCTCACTCTCATATGATTTGGTTCAAAGGCAAAAGTATATATATATGTGTGTGTGTGTGTGCATATATATATATATACACACATATATATATACAACACATATGCATAATTGGATGTGGAAATCTATCTTACAAAAGGAAGGATAGATTAAGAAGTGTAATACTAAGCTTCAAATCAGACTTTTGAGGAGGGGCAGAGTAATAAAAAAGATAAAAGAAAAACACAAGTAAATAAGTTGGAGGGTAATATACAGTTAGTAATCATAACTCTGAATGTGAATGGGAAGGAACTAATCCATAAAATAGAAGCAGGTAGCAGAATGGATTTGAAAACAAAATCTAACAATATATTGTTAACAAGAAAAGTACTTGAAATAGAGGAGTTCTGAAAATAAGATGCTGGAGCAAAATCTATTATGCTTCAGTTGAAATAAAAAAGACAGGGGTCGTATTTATGTTTTCAGACAAAGCAAAAGCAAAAATAGACTTAATGAAAAGAGATAAGTAGAGAAACTACATTTAGCTAAAAAGTGCCATAAACAACGAAGGAATAACTCTCTGTTTCTCTCTCTCTCTCTCTCTCTCTCTCTCTCTCTCTCTCTCTCTCTCTCCACATACATATGCATACTCAATGCATGTGTGTATATACTTATAGGTGTTTATACACATATATACATATCTTTGCATGTATACACATATATTAACACACATGTACATATATGTATACATATATACATGCATACACAAAACACATATACATACCAAACAGAATAGCATTGAAATTCTTTTTTTTATTAAAGCTTTTTATTTGCAAAACATATGTATAGATAATTCTTCAACATTGACTCTTACAAAGCTTTCCGTTACAAATTTTCCCCCCTGGTCCCCACCCTTCCCCTGGATGGCAAGAAATCCACTACATGTTAATTATGTTAAAATACTTGACAAATCGAATACATGTGTACATATTTCCATACTTATCTTGTTGTACAAAAAAAATCGTATCTACAAGAAAAAAAAATCGTATCTACAAGAAAAAAAAATCTAAGAAAGGAAACACAATGCAAGCAAACATCAATAGAGAACATGGAAATATTATGCTGTGATCCATATTTCATATCCCTCTCTCTGGGTGTATATAGCTTTCTTCACTGAACAATTGGAACTGGTTTGAAACATTTCATTGTTGAAGAGAGCCATGCCCATCAGAATTGATCATCATATAGTCTTGTTGTTGCCGTGTATAATGATCTCCTGGTTCTGCTCATTTGGCTCAGCATCAGTTCATGCAAGTCTCTCCAGGCCTCTCTGAAGTCAACCTGCTGGTCTTTTCTTATAGAACAATAATATTCCATAACATTCATATACCTTAATTTATTCAGCCATTCTCCAATTGATGGGCATCCATC
>JAJPUD010010251.1:40388-63975 GCA_023553655.1 Myrmecobius fasciatus | reverse complement strand
TGGCAGATATATTCCCAAATATTTTATACTATCGATAGTTATTTTGAATGGAATTTCTCTTTGTATCTCTTGCTGTTGTGCACACCTGCTTCTAAAGCTATATCCAACATTATTTACATTTGCATTTTTTGGCTGTCATCACATATGCTGGCTCATATCAAGCTTGGTAGTTCACTAAATCCCCCAGTTTCCTCTTTCTTTTTAAGAATAGCTGCTGCTCATTTCTATTGGGCTTATATCCCAAAGAAATCATAAAGGAAGGAAAAGGCCCCACATGTGCAAGAATGTTTGTGGCAGCCCTTTTTGTAGTGGCTAGAAACTGGAAATTGAATAGATGCCCTTCAATTGGAGAATGGCTGAATAAATTATGGTATATGAATATTATGGAATATTATTGTTCTGTAAGAAATGACCAGCAGGATGATTTCAGAGAGGCTTGGAGAGACTTACATGAACTGATGCTGAGTAAAATGAGCAGAACTAGGAGATCATTATACACGGCAACAACAGTACTATATGACGATCAATTCTGATGGACATGGCTCTCTTCAACAATGAAATGTTTCAAACCACCTCCAATTGTTCACTGAAGAAAGCCATATACACCCAGAGAGAGGGATGTGAAATGTGGACCACAACATAACATTCTCATACTCCTTGACTGATGTTTGCTTACATTGTGTTTCCTTTATCTGATATATCGTTTGTGTAGACAAGATTTTTCTTGCACAACAATGACAAGTTTGGAAATATGTATACATATATTCAATTTGCCAATATTTTAACATAATTAACATGTAGTGGATATCCTGCCATCTAGGGGAGGGGTGGGGAGTTGCGGGAAAAAATTTTAACGGAAAGCTATGTAAGGGTTATTGTTGAAGAATTACCCACACATATGTTATGCAAATAAAATAAAAAAATAAAATTAAAAAAAAAAGAATTATTCCTCAATTGATAAAAGGTCAAGCATGTAAAGAAGTAATTTCTAATGAAAGAATCTGAGCTACCAACAATAATATGACACTTTTTCCAAGTGACTATTAATTATACAATGTCAAATTTAATTAACTCTTGAATTTCTACCTCACACTTAAATAATAAAATTGGCCTCCAAATCACAAATGTTTGAGGAGCTCCTAGAAAACAGACAGCATTAGTTGTTTCTGAATTAGCTATGCTTTCACATAGGTATACTATACTGGAAAACAATTTGCAATTATGCCCCTAACATTAAAGTATCCATACTTTTGACCTAGAAAAATTGACATGTATAATAATAGTTCTAGAAATTTTTTGTGGTAGCAAAAAGTGAAAAATAAAAGGATGTCCACCAAGTGGAAAATGGCTGAACAAATTACATTATGTCATGCAATTTTACAAGAAATGTTAAAGGGAATGGTTTAAGAGAAACTTGTAAGACCTTATGCAGAGTGAAATGAACAAAACTATGTTTTAAAAGGCAAGAGCTCAGGGCAGCTAGGTGGCGCAGTGGATAGAGCACCAGCCTTGAAGTCAGGAGGACCTGAGTTCAAAGTGGTCTCAGACACTTAACACTTACTAGCTGAGTGACCCTGGGAAAGTTACTTAACCCCAATTGCCTCAGAAAAAAAAAAGGCAAGAACTCTGACCAACCACGATTCCAGAGGAACCATGATAAATCATGAAAGGATACTTTTTTTCTTTTTTGGACAGAGGTTTTGTTCATCTATATATATTTGTTACAGGAGGTTTTTTAAATTTCTCTCCCCCATAATGGTAGGGGACATGGAAGGGAGATAAAACAGATTTTGTTAATTGAAAAAATTAAATTTAAATTTAAAAAATAACATGCATATCAAATGCAGTCACAGATGTCAAATTATAATGACTCAATGGCACTACATATAAGTTAATATCTTTTATACCTTCAAAAATAGATTACACAGTTATGCCTTCAGAGAGAGATGATTATACTTTGTGAAGATTATTCAATGTTTTTATACAGAATTTTTATCATCAAACCAACAAGACCTGTGTTTACCCAATTTTCATTATAACCAGTGGGCTGTCTAATTGAATTTCTAAGTAAAACCTCTTTAATTTCTAGGCTCTTTATAGAGAGCAGAGATTTACTGGCTTTGATAGTATCAATGCTGGAGAAAGCTGAAAAATAGGTGAAGGTGCATAGAGTACACTGATGAAGATTATACAATTCTGTTTTTAACATGGCCTATCATATAACTGTATATTTAATGGAAGAACACTGAAAATGCAAGGAAAAGAAATGTGAGCTATTGTGAACAATCCCAAGGGATTGCTAAAAGATTCAAATAGTCCTTTCTTATTATACTCTTAGAACATTCTCCTGATTTCTTCATAAATTTGATTTGAAAATAAGATCTGAAAGAAAGCAAAAGGAGTGGAAAATGTATGTTTTAAAAAAGAAAAATCTTTAAATTTATTTTAATGCTAACCATTAAGTACCTACTATACACAAGGTTAGCTACCAGAGACTATTTATTTTTTTTAAACTGACTTAACTGATAGGAAAATTCCAGTGCTGATGTAGATGGGAATTTAATTTGTAATTTGCATTATTAAAATATTGACTTTGACCCTAAGAGTTTAAGGAATAATCCAAAATCATAGTATGAGTATGTTTCAGGGATATGACTTGAACCTATTTTTTTCCTGATTCTAAGATGAACCAGAAAGACTAAAGCAAGACAGTTCCATCCATCAAAAAGCTTACATTAAAAAAACCTGTACCAGATATTTATGCTTCTATTAGTGGCAGATGTTACTAGTTCCATAAACATCTCAACCTCAATATATTCAAAACAACTCATGCCTCTTTCAGAGTTATTACACTTCAGAGTACATCAATCCTTCCACTCTTATTTGTAATCTAAATGTTATCTCCTATTCCTTACACTCTCATTACACACATCCAATTAGTTACCAAATCTTGCCATTTATTACTCTACAATGTCTCTTGGGCTTGTACATGTTATTTACCCCAGTAGAATGTAAATTCTTTGATGCTGGGGACTTTTTTGCTTTTTCTTTCTATCTTCAAAATGTTTGTCACATAGTAAATACTTCATAAATACTTCCTGACTGATTTGCTCAAAATCTGTCTCTAGCACTCTTTTGGAGGTTATCTGCATATCACTGTCCTGTATATTCCAATCAAAGTATTTTACTTGCTTCTTTCCATGCAAAATATCCCATCTTTCATCTCTGAGCCTTTGTACATACTGTTTACTAGGAAAGTATTCTTAGAATTCTTAGCTTACTTCAAGGTTCACCTGAAGTTCTAACTCCTACATGAAGCCTCTTTTAGTTACTCTCCAATACCACATTGTTGTGTATTTATTTAATATTTAATAATAATACTTATCTATGTTGTCTTCCCCACATACTCCCTGTGGAAATTAAATACATTTGTGAAGAAATTGTTTTTTCCTTTTAATTCCAGTGCCTTTAGCACTTATTAAGGAACTTATTAAATCTTGGCTGATAAATTAGCTAATCAAACCATTGTATACTGAAAATGCTTATTGAATGATCCTTTTGTGGAATGGATTGTAAAAATCCAACTGGAATTGTGGACAGGAATCTTACAAACAACATAGCTATCATAAGTGGCCAATAGAATGTAGAAATGGAAATTATCACATTCTTCTATATGGTCTAGTAATAAAAAAAAGAGAAAAAATCCTTCCAAGTTACAAGTTAAAAGACCTTGCTTGATAATAATTCAGACTACACTGTCAATTAGGTATATGATCATTTTAGTGTCATTTTAGTGTTCTCAGTTATATTTTCCCAATAATAACCTTAACATCTACTCTCATGGATCTGGAATTGAGATAAAATGAGATAAAATATATTAAAGATATTTTAATGTTAAACATGTTATATAAAGCAGTTATCATCATCATTTTCATTTCAATTCTATTTACCCCAAAACAGGTAAATGTCAAAAACAGAGACAAGGGGATTTTGTAAAAGTTGTCACATATATATTCAAATTAATTTTATCTGTTATGAAACTCTTATTTTAAAGATTTATAGTGTAGTGTGGAAATAGTAGTAGCTATTGCTACACTACACAATAGTAAAACTTTAAAGTGCAACTTAAAAAATAAATCTACTATGCACGGGCATACTAGCAGGTGAAAGGCACATTTCTTTTGCAAAATGAAAATACCCATGTGTGTAAAAAGATCCTGTCTATTCTCTGAACTGGAAAAGTAGAGCAGAAATGATTATAGGGTCTTACATTCTCCCTTGGAAAAATGGGCAGATATTCCCTGAAGAATCATTCACTCAATTCATTCACAACTGTGAAGCTTGAAAGTGCTTGTGCCTGATTATAGAGTAGCTACCAAAAGAATGTTTCTTTCAAAGGATTTGACTAAGATCAGCTTCCAGTGACTGACCAAAGGAACAAATATAATATACCAACAGTTAATTTTGTCTTCTTGGAATATGGCACTTTCTTGTTCCAGTTCAGTTTCACAGAATTCTTACTCTATGGCCCTAATTCTGTTACTACAGAGTTCTGAAGAAGGCATGTAATACTGTAAATATCAAATCCATCTCATTTTTTTTCAGTGTAGCCCATACTCTGTCCAATCAATAGACTTCTTCTAAATCCACCCCTGCTTACTTTAAGACCAAAAAGCATACATTATTCACTGTCCATTAGAGATTTGCATTTAACTTACTTTATAACTCATCATTTTTTTCAAAGGAGGTAGAATGCCACTTATTAACTTCACTAAAATAATAAAAAGAGATCAAATATTATTCAATATACAGTATTTAGTACCCTAGAGGTCCCAATAATGTTTGACTAGCTCCTACCAGGCTAGATTCTAAGATCAAAGTTGGCTCCAAACCATTTTTTACTGAATCTCAACAGCTATCTGAATTTTTTAGGGACTCATGATGATGCGAATTCATCAGATAAATTGGATTTTCATGTTTGTCTGCAATCCATCATAAGCTGTAAACTAGGAGGAGTAGATGATATGTTCATTACTTTCTTTTGCCATAACTACAATCTAAATGATTTTAGGCTCTACCTCCACTGGTGCTTGCCTAGAAACAAAGAATTTCAGACTACAAAGAAAAACCATTAGCCAATTAGTTCAACCCATACTTGATCAAGAATTTTACCACCAGAAAATCCATGTTTGGAGACCACTAGGCAAAATTAACCACAAGTATTCTGATTTTGCAATACCTCTAATTTTGTCTTTTCCCTTGCATTCAATCCAATCCTGTTTCTTTGTAGCTTCCAACTATTGGTCTAGTATTCCTTGAAGGATTCTGATTAAAAAAACTCTTGAAAGCTGCTTAATATGTAGGACTTCACACAACTACATACAACATTGCATAATGTCACAAGTTCTCTTTAAGAAGGAGCCTAGAATTCAAGGACAAGAGGATGTTCATTGTAGCTGCCATTAGCAGATCAAAGGTTTCAAATTATTCTTAAGTTTGCAAACCTCAAATTTCTGACAGAGTTCCGTATATATTTTTCACGCTCATGCATTTTAAACAAAGAAAAAACTAACACTGACTTGTCAGGATTATAAATCTATCATATTCAATATGTGCCATCAATCATGGTTCCAATTTAATGAACAACAAATTGGCCTACTTCAAAGAAGAGCAAATTGATCTGTACTATAAGCCAAGCTAAATAAAAGAAGGCTCAGATAATCTTTAGGTTAAGTTATCCTAGTCATCAAAAGGATTAATGAATTATATTCAGGTCTCCTTACAATAGAATGCCCTGTTGTTATGAGTGAGGTAGCATTATTTTAATGATCTGCCTCTCAATCAAAGACAAAGGCAATACAGCAATCTAGATTCTGTAATGAATTCTGTCCAGTGAGCTGAGGGGAGTGTTCAATTTATGGCTTTCGGTATAACTGATAAAGGTCATCACTGCGTCTCATTTATTATATCAGCTTTTCTGAATGGCCTATGTGCAGTGCAAACGAAATTATAACTTTTCTTTTGGGGGGGAAGTGATTCTTAACTCTATGAAGGATTTTTATTATTTTTATGCAATCAAATTCTCCTAAATGCTACTTAGTTTTATGACTTTCAAAATATGGAATACTTACAAGACTCACAGAATTTTAGAGTAGGAGGTACCTTTAGATATCATCCAATTCAATCATCCTACAGATGAGAAATGAAGACACCCCTCCCCCCCGGAAATCACAGGATCTTTTGATAGCAAGTCTGTTGTTCTTTCCAGTATAACTCCCCCTTTAAGAGATAATTTGATATTTTTAATCTTAGTATGAATGGTGGAACTAATAAATAAATCAATAAAACAATAGAAAAAACATTTGTATAAACTTATAGTTATATGACAAATTGTGTCAGCAAGAATTTCTTATTTCTTTCTTCTAAAGAGAATTTAGTAGCAATTCCTACCCAACCAACTTAATTGAGGAAAAAATAACTTATTGGTCCTTATTGGTGTTGTACATCCAACTCTCTAAACTCTAAGTCCATCAAGCCTGTCACAGGATAACTAATATGCCAGATAAAAATACACTACTAGCTCCTGTTGATGCAATATCTTCAAGTCTTTGGGGACTAATAACTATTGTGCCTGAGAAAAAGATGAGAAAATGTTTCCTTGCAAAGAGAAAGGAAGAATTGTGAAACAATCAAAGACATCTGTAAGACAATTCTGAGGACGAGAAATTTTATTGCATTACTTTTTTTAATTTGCAATTTTTAAAAATGTGCATGCATGCATTTCTTTATGAAATAAACACAAGCTATCTCCTAAAAAGGAAAGAACAATTATTATTACTATTATTTACCATAATAATTCCTTTTAAAATCAATAGTACTTCATTTTTTCAACCACATACAATGATAGTTTTCAATATTTATCCCTGTAAGATCTTGAGTTCCAATTTTTTTCTCCTCACCTCTCCCCAAAGTAGCAAGCAATTTGATGTAGGCTATACATGAACAGTCATCTCAAACATGCTTCAATATCAGGCATGTTGTAAAAGAAAAATCAGAATAAAAGGAAAAAATGATGAGAGGAAAATAAAACAAAAAAGGTAAAAATAGTGTGCTTCCATCTACACTCAGTCCCCATAGTTCTCCCTCTGGATGCAGATGGCATTTTCCATCCCATCTCTTGGAATTGTCTTTGATTACTGTATTGCTGAGAAGAGCAAAGTCTATCAAAACTGGTCATCACATAATCTTGTCTCCTGGTTCTGCTCACTTCATGTCTTTCCAAGCTTTTCTGAAATCACTCTGCTCATCATTTCTTATAGAACAATAATATTCCATTACATTCATATACCATAACTTATTTAACCATTCCCTAATTGATAGGCATCCACTTAGTTTCTAATTCCTTGCCACCACAAAAAGTTTCTACAAACCTTTTTGCACAAGGGGATCATTTTCCTTCTTTTGTGTTCTCTTTGCGATACAGACCCAGAAGTGACTCTGCTGGGTCAAAGGATATGCAGTTTTACAGCCTTTTGGGCATAGTTCCAAAGTGCATTCCAGAATGGCAGTATCAGTTCACAATTCTATCAAAAATGCATTAGTGTCCCAATGTTTCTACATCCTCTCTAACATTTATCATTAACTTTTCCTGTCATCTTAGCCAGTCTGATAGGTGTGAAGTGGTACCTTGGAGTTGTTTTAATTTACATTTCTCTACTCAATGGTGATTTAGAATATTTTTCATGTGACTATAGATGGGTTTAATTTCTTTATCTGAAAATTGTCTATTCATATTCAATGACCATTTGTCAATGAGGAAATGACTAAGTTTTATAAATTTAACTCTGTTCTCTCTATATTTTAGAAGTAAGACCTTTACCAGAAACACTGCCTGTGAAAATATTTCCCAGATTTCTACCTCTCTTCTAAACTTGGTGGCATTGGTTTTGTTTGTGCAATAATTTTTTGATTTAATGTAATCAAAATTATCCATTTTGCGTTTCATAACGTTCTCTATTTATTGTTTGGTCACAAATTCCTCCTTTCTCCAAAGATATGACAGATAAAGTATCCCTTGCTCTCCTAATCTGCTTATAGTATCAATCTTTATGTCTAAATCATGAACCCATTTAGACCTTATCTTGGTATAGAGAGTGAGATGTTAGTCCATGATTAATTTTTGCCACACTTCCCAAGCAATTTTTGTCAAATAGTGAGTTCTTTTCCTAGGAGCTAGACTCTTTGGATTTATCAAACTGTAGATTCCTATACTCATTGATTATTATGTTTTGTATATCTAATCTATTCTCCCACTGATCCACCATTCTATTTCTTAGTCAGTATCAAAAGTGACAATGACTATCACTTTACAATATAGTTTTAGGTCTGGTATTGCTAGGTTACCTTCTTTTGTATTCCTCCTCTTAATTCTCTTTTTCTTCCAGCTGAATTTTGTCACTTTTCTAGCTCTATAACATAATTTTTGGAAGTTTGTTATGGCATTAAATAAGTAGATTAATTTAAGTCAAAGTGTGATTTTTATTATGTTAGCTCAGCCTATACATGAGCAATTACTAATTTTCTAATTATTTAGATCCGACTTTGTGTGAAAAGTATTTTGAAATTGTGTTCATAAAATTCCTGGGTTCATCTTGGCTACCATAATATTTTTTGATTGTCTCCTTTTTGATTTATTTATCTTATGTAATATATATGCTGGCATTAAATCTATTTCCATAAGTGGATGAGCATGTGTTTGAATTTCATGTTTAAGTTAAGTTAAGAATAAATGTTTAAGTTCCACACTTCTTATATTTCCCAAGGTATAGCAATGACAATCACATATTTTAAGGTAGAGAAATCTATAGTTAAAACAAAAGGTTTTTTCATCTTATAAAAACTACCCTTCACAAACTGAATGCTGATTTGTAACTTTGTTTTTCTGTGATATAAGAATCATCCAGTGATCAAAACACATGTATTTAATGACAAGAATGTCACTAAAAGTCATAACCCCTGGGCAGTTAATACTATTTGGAATTCTACTACCGAATATTCTATTTTCTCCTCAATAGCACAGACATCATTTGTTCAGTTATTTTTTCTCATGATATCAACCAAAGTCATGCAACATACTGTTTATATACATATATAAACATAATATGTATTTTTATGTATATGTATATGTACATAAATATATATGTATATTTATATGTCTCATCCAATTTATTAGGTATAATCTTCAAGTCAGAGCTTATTTTAAATGTGTTCTCATACTTATTACATAACATTATACTCTATGGCTCTTTAGTAAATCCTTTCAAGTAATTAAAATGATGATAGGGGACACAGGAAAATAAACATTTATAAGAAATAAATTTCTGAATCTGGTGTTTATATGACAAGTTGAAAGGTACAATAAATTGATACAATACACATTTCAGGGGGAAAATGAATTTCCCTAAGGACTTCCTAAAATAGCACCAGCTCTCATTTTACTTACGCATCATTAGCTAGAAAAAGATTGAACACTTATGTAGAAGAGGGAAATGGAATGGGCATGAAGAAACTATTGGCTAAATCAAGTAGACATAATAGACAAAGTACACTTTGTAAAACAATATCAATAAATCTTATTCCAGTGATGAAAAAGAAAATTGTAATGAGGACTACACAGCTCAATATAATAAATTAGATAGAAGGTATCATAGTGATTCACTTGTTAGAACTACTTATATAGTTCTAATATATACAATGTGTGACATGGATAACTTATGTAGTTCTAATATATACATTATATAACATGTATAATTCATGCAGTTCCAATGTATTTATTGTGTAACATCTACACTTATTATGAGACTGAGACAATCCTCAGAGAGGGTGTT
The DNA here is from genome assembly GCA_023553655.1 of Myrmecobius fasciatus. NCBI lineage: Eukaryota > Metazoa > Chordata > Mammalia > Dasyuromorphia > Myrmecobiidae > Myrmecobius > Myrmecobius fasciatus. The sequence continues at coordinate 54,088 of JAJPUD010010251.1, read as the reverse complement.
TTGTTCCTATATTTATGTAGTTAGTGAGTGTGCAAATTGTGTTTAGAATTCAAATCTTCCATTTTAGAGTTCAATAATCTCCTTTTTATATCAAATTTCCTACCAATTGCCCAGTGAATTCCACCAAATTCATAGAGTAGACAGACATAGAAAAGGATAAGTTTTCATCAAGAGGAAACATGTCTGATTTTACCACCACATAGAAATTCAATTCATTGGTAGACTATATGAGGCAATTACTCAAAATACTTTTTTTAATAAAGCTTTTTATTTACAAAACATATGAGTGATTTTTCTACATTGACCTTTGCAAAAACTTTTTTCCCCAAGCTTTTCCCCTCCTTCCCCCCACCCCTCACCCCTAGATGACAGGTAATCTAATACATGCTAAATAGGATAAATTATATGACAAATACAATACATGTATACATATCTATACAGTTATCTTACTGCACAAAAAATATCAGATCTAGAAAGAGAAGAAGAAAAAAAAAACAACCTAAGAAGGAAAACAAAATGTATGGAAATATTCATAGAAAGCGTTAAAATTTTACTCAAAATACTAATAGTTTACCATTAGGCTTCAATTTAACAACTTGAGAAGATGGCGAACTGCAGACAGCATTCTCTGTGAACTCCTGAGACCTTCCCTCAGACCCAGACAAAGTGAGCCTTCCAACTGGTTTTGGAGTGAGGGCTCTACCAAACATTTGGACTACAATGCACTTCTATCAAAAATCTACCTTGAAAGAACTCAGAAGAAGGTTAGCCTCAGGGGAAATCGGCCGCTGGTTGCAATCAGATTCCAGCCGGGGCTGAAGTCAGGGCTGCGATAGAGGAGTGGATTTTAGGCACCCAGGAAGCCCCTGGGAGACGCTTGGGCCACTTTGCTCTGCTTGCAGGCAGGTACTTTGGCAGATCTGCCTTTGGAAAAGGGTGGATCGAGAGCAGCTGAAAACTTGGTCCTAGTGCGAATCTAGCCCGACCAGCCTCAGACCAGAAGTCAACTCGGCAAACTGCCCCAGGGCAAATACAAATTGTTGCAGTTTTCTCTGCTTTTGACCAATATCCCAACTTTAAATCATGAGCAAGAAGCAGAAGAGAGCTCTCACCATAGAAAGCTTTTACAGAGAAAAAATAGAACAGTCCCCAGATCCTGACATTATGAAAACAATCCCAGATGAAGCCACAAAGGCAGACTTAAGTTGGTCTCCCTTTCAGAAGGCTTACCTGGATGATTGCATTCAGAATCTCAAAAGAGAGCTAGAAGGAGAATGGAGAAATAAATTGAGATCAGGGCAACAGAGATATCAAAAAGTGGAAAATAGGACTGGTGAATTGGAAAAAGAAAACAGTTCACTGAAAAACAAAATTGGTGAATTGGAAAAAATCACCAATTCACTGGAAAATAAAAATGGTGAATTGAAAAACAAAATTGGTGAATTGGACAAACACAACAATTCACTGAAAAACAAAATTGGTGAATTGGAAAAAGACAACAATTCACTGAAAAATAAAACTGGCAAAATGGAAAAAGAATGCATTGAATCAAGAAATTCAATTGGCCAGCTACAAAAGGAGCTAAAAAAGATAACTGAAGGAAATAATACTTTAAAAATTAAAATTGAACAAATTTAACAACTTGATCCTTGAGATTAAATGAAATGCCAATCTTAAAAGGGAATACATTTTTCCCTTCTAAATTCTGTTTTCAATAATTCTATTCACCATCTACAACTCAACACACACACACACACACACACACACACACACACACACACACATATATATATACACAACTACTCGTGCTCCAATCTTCTGTAAAATTGTTCCTAAAGAAAGAAAACTTTCAGATATCTCTTAAGTAATCTTTTATGGAGACAAATGTGATTGCCAAGAGCATAATCAAGCCCCTCCCCTTGGTGTCTTAATTTTTTCTTTATTCCAGGCATTTGAACTTGGACTATTTCTATCAGGAAATATGACTAAGTATTCACAATATATACTATACACTACCATGGGTTTAAATATGAGTCAATTTAAAGAAGTCAAAATGATAATTTCCCTGTTGTCATCTGCCTTCAACTTGCATTAGTAGTAACAGACATTTATATAGCAATTTAAGGTTTTCTAAGTGCTTAAATATTATCTTATTTAAATTTCACAAGAATTCTGGACACACAAGTAAGGCATACATAGGTTAAATATCACATTACTAAATATATGGGGCTGGATTTAGATTCAAGTCTTCCTGACTCCAGTACCAATACTTTATCTACTAACTTAACTGGTTGCGTCTACAGGTCACACATACACTCTCAGTAAGATACAATGATATGGATCTTTAGACAGCATATCTTCTACATAGTTGTTAAAACATTTATACCACAATACAGTGGAGTTTCTCAATTTCTAAAACTAAAGACAACTTCATAGTAATGTTAATACCTATGATCCCCAGAGAAATTGAAGGATAATTAAGATAATGGAGAGTTTTTTTAAAGGAATATCTAAAAATTGTATCTATCTGGTAGTGTGGCAAAGTACAGTCTTGAGTTTAATTTCTACCTTAACTACTAGTTGTGTGACTGTACAAATAGCCTCACTTGTCATGTTCTTATGACAGTTTCTTCCTCTATGAAATAGATTAGGTAATATCTACCTTGTCTTATATGTGGTTGTGAGAATCCAATAAGATAAATTTTGAAGGTTCTTTCTAAGCCATGACGTGTTTTGATTAATTTCAACTATTATTTTAAATAAGACTAGTGAGTGGACATTAAAAAATGACAGATTTTTCATCCAGTAGAAACATGAAAAGTTCTGTAGCAGATGATTTAAAGAGTTGGTCTTGAAGTCAAGAAAATTCAAGCTCAAGTTTTGCTACTGACATCTCTTCACTATTCAACTTGGGAAAGCTGCTTAATCTTAGTGCCTTAAACCACATTTTAAGACTAAAAGCTTCTAAGTAGGTGCTGATTTGTACGGGTAGAGGAATTTCCTCAGGGTGTGTTCCTTATACTAATCAAACCAAAGATCCAGTACAAAAAAAAAAAAAAAGACAAACTTCCCAACATCCAGAACAGATCAATAATAAAAAGGCTACCTATGAGATCAGAGGTGACTATTATTTAGAGGTATTTAACTGGAGGCTTCATAAATATTTGGTTGAAAATGTTATAGAATGAATTCATGAATTTGGGGAGGACTGAAATTAGATAAATGGACACTAGATAATAAGATACACAATTGGATAATGGTTTATTTCAATTATGTGTATGGGTGTGTATATAAGTATATACATGTATATACATATACACACTATAACCATATATACACATATATACATACATGTATACACAAATAAATAACACATTTATATATATATATGTATATATATACAGACACATTTATATCTATGAGCTTAAAAATGTTTAATGCTTATTCAGTAAGGCGCAGCATTTTGCTTTCTAAAGGATAAGTTACAGGAAGAACTGATACAGTGGAATGAAATGGGGGAAAGGACAGATAGTTCTGGAACCCTACTTCTCAGTGGGAATGGATTAAATAGGGAACACAACACATATCTTGAAGGATATAAAAGTCTTTTAAACTCAGAAAGGAATAAGAGGGATAGGAATGTGGGAGAGGATAAATGAGGGATTTTTAGAGGGAACCCTACTTACATTAGATCTGGATTAAAGAGAGGGCAACATATATATTTAAAAGGGAATAAAAAATCTCCTAAATTCATAAAGAAATTAGAATGTGCTATGTGACCCTAGACAAGTCACTTAATGCCATTGGATCAGGAAAAAAAAATATTAAAGTATGAGGGAATTGGATGGAAGGGGATAGAAGAGTTTGTAGATTAATGGTAATGTGATAAAGAGGAAACCACAAATATATTTGGAAGGATATAAAAGTCTGGGGGGAGACATAAGGGAGAAATTCTTGGCTGGGTAGAGGGTAGATTAAGTCAAGCTTCTTAAACCTTTTCCATTTATGATCCCTTTTTGACCAAGACATTTTTATGTGACTTTGGGTATATAGGTATATAAATCAAACATTTATTGATAATAAATCATAATTTTACAATCCCCAAATTCAGTTACAAGATCCCTCCATGGGGTTGTGAACCACAGACTAGGAAGCTAGGGGTTTATTAATAGGAGGGCTAGGTAGCAAGTAGAAAATAAATAGAAGAGACAAAAGGGATAAGAATAAGATGAGGATAGTGAGAAAAATAGGGAGGAAAATAACAAATAATAGATTAAAATGTGAATTGGATGAATTCATGCATAAGAGGAAAACAGTAGATTAAAAATTTGAACTCAACCATATATTGTTTCAGGAAATGTTATAAAATGAGAGAGATGCACAAATATAAAACAAAGATCAAAAGTAGAATTTATTATGTAAAAAAGCAGGGGTAGTAATCATTATCTCAGACAAAACTAAAGCTAACATAGATGTAATGAAAAGAGAAAAAAGAGGAAAACTACATTCTATGTCAGCCATATTAATGAATATTGTTTTAGACTATTTAAAATAAGTAGATGGGTTAGAATGTTGCTGTGGTGTAGGAAATGATGAGCTGGTAGATTTAGAACAATATAGAAAGTTTTGGACTTATGAAGGAAGATGCTATGCATTTTCAAAGAAACTGAGAATAAGTAGAAATAAGCATAATACAGTTTTACATATATACATATGTATGAATATATATATGTGTGCACATGTATATGATTCTAGATTTCTATATATGTGTAGGTGTATATATTTGTGGGTATGTTTATATGTATGTATATGTATACATACATTCATAAATACATTTATATGTACATACACATACACATATATACCCATGCTTAATTTTAGCCTAGGCAGGGGAATGGAAGGGAAAAAATAAAGTAAAAATGTTTATAGCAGAGGAAAAAAAACCTTCAAGGAAACAAAGAAAAGATGGACAGCTCTGAATACAGTGAGTAGTATTTATTATGTAGGTTTTCTTGAAATGGAAAGGTATTATTTCATATTTTGAATCCTCTTATGTGCTGCTGTATATATGGGAATTTTTTTTTCTTTTTTTGTATTTAAGTTTAAAATAAAGAGAAAAGGGGGGAAATGAAAGATTTTTCATATGACAACTCCAAACACTTATTTATCTTATTGTTCAACTCTCTCCCTAGGACAAAATTAATTTGTGGTGAACAATACATACAATGACTTTCCTTAGAAAGGAATATATGTGATATGTATGTGAGGGATGGGCTGGGTCAAGTCTGGAAGAATTGAATAACTACTGTCCAGTCTCCTTTTATCACAAAACCTAGCCTTGGTCTCTGCAATCTTGTGTAATAGGGAAAAAAAACCCCAAACAAAACAAAAATCAAAACAATTCAGTTATAATGCCATTTTTTAACAGGAAGTCTTTTCAAGCCTCTTTTAAGAGTCTAGTGTTTTCCCTTAGTTAATTATCTCCTGTTTATCCTGTATAGAGCTTGTTTGAATATATTTGTTTATATGTTGCCTCCCTTCTCTCCACTCCCCCACCATTAGACAGTAAGTTTCTTGAGGACAAAAAGCATCTTTTGCTTTTTTTCTATCTCCAACATTTAGCACAGTTCCTGGCACAAAATAAGCACTTATAAATATTTGTTAATTGAAATAAATGAGTTTGAATCCTGAATTGACCACTTGACAAATATGTAATCTTGAATAAGTAATTTCACCTCTGGGCCTCTATGTTGTCATTTATAAAATTAATAATTTGGACTAAATGATTTTAAATTCAATCCCTCTTTTCTAAGGTACAACCATTCTTTGGTGCCTAGGAATTTCTAGGATTAAAACAAATGTTAATGTTTAGTCTCAGAATGACTGTAGGATCCAAATAAACATTCAATAATCATACATGCCTTAGCTTTTGGAGACCAGTGGAGTCCTGGAATGGAGCAGAGCCTTTTTAAAAAATTAGCACAGAGGAAGTTCTCTAGGAATAGATATGACAAATATGAAGACATCAATATATAAAATATATGAAATTGATAAGAATAATGAAGAAGGGAGAGAAATTTGGTTCTGTCTCCCCTTTTAAGCCAACCCATCCCTGAGAGGTTACAGAGGGTTGCTGTAGGAGTGAGGTCTACTTACAATGTCCCTAAATATCCCAGTCTACTAAATATCTAAATATTTCAGATTTCTCTTAGAATGAACTTGAATCCTCACTTCATTCATGTACTTCCCAAAACTATAGAAACTCTAGTTAAGTAACATTTGCCCTAATCTCTGAGGAGGATGAAGGGGACAATGCTTGAATTGTAGTCAGAGGACTGGGATTCAAAACCCCAACTTTGATATTTACTATCTTGAGCAACTCACTTCATTTTCTTATTCATGAAGTATGAGGAAAAGAAGATTTCTGCAAAACCTTTCAGTTTGTATTGTATTATTTGTGAATTGTCATCTTTCTCTTCAAACTGCCTTTTCCTCCTCTTTCTTCTCTATTTCTCCTCTCTCTATTAAACAGATAGATATATTTCTCTGTCCACAGGAAATACTAGTCTCTGGCATTTACTCCAAAGATTAGACACATTGCAGGGAGATAGCACAGATTCAAAATAAGCTTCTGTACAAAATCTGTTTTTTATTGTACTTTGGTTGAGTGGCCACAACAGCTACCTTTGATTGTCTAACTAATAAAGCATTCAAGCTTCAAGCCCTGCTTTCAATTTGGCAGTCCCATTGGTCATTAATTGCTAATAAAGAACCAGTACTGTGAACTAAGTAAAAGCAACAGGATGAGTACAAAACAGGAAAAGTCATAGAATTGAGGAAAATAAAAAGATCATTCAAATAATGATCAAAATGTCCCTGAGAGAGTAATTGGTGACAGTTCTTGATTGAATATATTCAGGGCTCTAGGATGAACAGTGAAAGAGGAGGGGGACAGAACCACAAAAAAACTTTCCTGAAGCCTATTTTAATGAAGTGTATTGTATTTTATTTCACTGCTTTTTATAGTTTGCAATCAGGAAGATCTGATTTCAAATCCAGCTTCAGACACTTAACTGCTAATTATGTGATCCCAGACTTATCCTCTCTGTTTCCTTTGCTCTAAAATGGCGATTATAACACCTGCAATACTAGGTTATCATGGGAACAAAAAGAAAAGCACTTAGTGTCTAGCATATAATAAATGCTTAATAAATGTTTGTTCCTTTCCATTTTTCAAGGTGAGGCCATATTTAAACACCAGAAGAAGAGAATTGCTGTTTTTTCTGAATATCTCCAGGGGAAGATTTAAAACATCTTATAGTAATTTACCACTAGAGAAGTTATTCTCAAGTCTATTAGTTACTGACATACCTATATTTCATCTTGTATCCTCACAAAATTGATGACAGGAGAATATCTCTTAGAAATTCCTTGTGAACAATATGACATCTAGCATAGTGCCAATTATTCTCTTTGAATAAAGTTTGCATTTGAGGAGGGAGAAATTGCTGGATTTGTAGTAGGATGTAGGTTAAAATACAGATTGCCATAATATACACTACAAATGTGAATTTGAGAAAGTTAACTTCATGTTTCTGCTTCTTTACCTAAAATAGGTGCCTTAGATTAAATGCTTTAAGTGCTGAGATTCTAAGATAAAGGGAATAATCCCTACTCTCCATCTTCTGCTCTGAAGAGCAGAATCAAATGGAATTAACATGACAACACTCTCAAATTAAGTTTCTTTTAAAAAATTAAGACTATATGTACATTCATTTTCACATATTTCCATAAGAGTCATGTTGGGAGAGAAAAATCAGAACAAAATGAGAAGACGATGAGGAAAAAAATGGAAAAAATAAAAGTTAAAAATAGTATGCTTTGATTCATATTCAGTCTTCATAGTTCTCTCTCTAGATGCAGATGGCATTTTCCACCCAAAGTTTATTGGAATTGCCTTGGATCACTAAATTGCTGAGAAGAGCTAAGTCTATTATAGTTGATCATCACACAATCTTGCTGATGCTGTGTGTAAAGTTTTCATGGTTCTGCTTGCTTCACTCAGTATCAGTTCATGTAAGTCTTTCTGGTCTGTTCATTATTTGTTACAAAACAATAATATCCCATTACTTTCACTTGCTATAACTTATTCAGCCATTCCCCAATTGATGGACATCCACTCATTTTCTAATTACCAAATTAAGTAATTTACTTCTAATCTCATTACCAGGCACTAACTCAGGCTTTGACTGATACCACCTCCCTCAGCCTCTCCTACCCTTTTATGGCTGGAAGTTGGAGTACAAAACCCTTCATGATGCTTTCCTTTACAGAGGACAGACACTGAACTTTTTGGCTCATTCACTGCATTTGTTGGATTGCCTCATTTCAGCTTTAAAGAACAAGATGGCCCCTTTTCCAGTATCCCCTGATCTCTCCCTTTTTCTCCTTGCATTAAATTGAAAACTTCTTGAGAAGAGGAACTCTTTCTTTTTATTATTGTATTCCAAGAACTTAATACAGTACCCAGCACATAGATGATTAATAAATGTTCATTAGATTGGATAGGATAATTTGAAAGTTTCCTTGTAATTTAAATCCATTAATTTTTTTTTTGAAGACAACTGAAGATCAGACAGGCCTTATACCTTGTATATAACTTTCCTTCCCCAGAATTAGCAACTTGAATTCAATCCAATTGACTAATCTTTATTTTTTTTGCCTTTTTATACTGTAATCAAAGATATTTCTGTTCAACAAGCTCAGAAAAATAACTTGAAAAGTAGAATTGAGAATAATTGTTTTTCCAAGTAATTCCTTTTCCTCTAAAACCAAAGTTTTCATAGTGTCTGACTACTAGCTGTAGAGCTGAATGAAGCACTTCAATACATATTCAAAGAAAAATGATAATACCTTTACTAAACCGGATTGATATAATTAACAGCAATATTTTATCATTGGTAAGAATCTAAAAATAGTACAGAGAGCACATTAAAAAAAGACATTTCATCTTTCTGAACCTTGATTTCTATATCTGTAAAATGAGAGATGTAGTTAGGTGGCATTGTGGATAGAGTGCCAGGCCTGGAGTCAGGAAGACTCATCCCCCTTTGACGATCTTCCTTTGACACTAATTAGCTATGTGACTCTGGGGCTAGTCATTTAATCCCATTTGCTTCATTTCCTCCTCTGTAAAATAAACTAGAGAAGAAAATGGTAAACCACTACAATATCTTTGCCAAGCAAACCCCAAAATGAGAGGGCTAGATGATGGTTCTCTTAAATTCCCTTCCAGCTCTAAATTCTATTATCCCATAATAAAATACTTCATGCTTTTGAGCCTTCATCTCCTCATCTGTAAAACTAAGATTGTCAAAAATAATCTTTAATGCCCTTTTCAGTTCTATATTTCCATTATTTTAATATAAGGGCTTTCTAACTAACTTGACATAGTGAAAATAACACTAGACTTATAGTCGAGGAACCTGAATAAGAATCAGAGCCCTGTTACTACTTTAAATCTAATAGTTAGCACCTAAGTAGTCATTTAAGTTTTTATAAAGAACTATACAAACATTGTCATTAGACCTTCACAAAAATACTGTGAGGTTAGCATTTTCCACTTTAGAAAAGAGAACATTTAGGCTCAGAAAAGTTAAGAAAATTTCTTGGAAGCTATATAATAGCTAAAATGTGCCCAAAACTGTATTTGAACTCGGATTTCTTCTGACTTTATACTATATTCTTGAATCTATACTATTTCTCTACTACCATCATTCTATGAACTTGAACAAGTCCTTCAACTCTTTTGGACTTAGATCCCTCATTTATAAAATGAGGGGGTTGAAATAAATGATCTCAAAGGTCTCTTCCCAGAGAAATCTTATAATCCTATTAAGTGGATTTAGAGAAATGTTTTTGAAAAGCAATGATAGTAAAACCAATATTGGCACTTGGACAACACTATTATGCGTTGAAGGATTAAGTCACAGATTCTCTCAGGGGTAAAGCCATTCAAATTTGGAGGCTGATGACCATTTTAAATATGAAATCCAACTATCTTAAATGTAAAAAAAATAAGTAAAAAGTGATTTTGATAGTTCTAATCATTATGAAGAATGGATTTGAACAGATTATACAAAAGAATTGAAAGAAATATTAGGGAACTAGGCATGAAATATTTGATGAAAAATGAGATTCCAGATATTTGAAAATGACAATGGTAAATTGTTGTTTCTATCACCATTTAGATTATTTGCCCTTGTTCCAAGTGAATCTTGGTGATTTGATGTTTCATGAAGTATAAAAGGAAAAGTAAGACTTTACCAAAATTCCAGGCCACATCTGAAAATTATGGTGGTAATAAAAAATAAAAGATATTTCTCCTAAAACATTATGTATATGAAAGCATGTAAAATCTTTTTTTATTTCTATTAGGATCATTTTCAATCTAAAGAGAATCCCATTATCACCCAGTGTTGGAAGGATTCCATTTCATTTGAAAATGAGTAGGCTTTTAAATCAACCCTAGGGCAGAATCTCATGTCTCCCTAATAGAAAAACATCTAGCATTTAATACATGTGTTATCCACATATTTTTATGCTTATCAGGTTCTAGAAAACAAAAGAGAAAGAAACAAAGGAAACATTAAAATTAGTTCAATGTTGGTTCAGTTTCTCATTTAGTGCTATTCAGATGAGAAAAAGTGTCACTAATTTGTACCACCTTGAGGAGAAAGTCAATATGAATTGGCCCAGTCTCCAAAACAGAAAAAGGTGAATGCTTTGAATGAGAAGCTGATGAGATAGGTATCAATTTATGATAAATTTCTAAAACAGATTATGAAAAGGGTAATCTCTAAGTACTAGAAAGAAATGAGGTGATCATTCAGAGCCAACATGGGGATTTATAAAGAACACATCATGGAGAATAGCATAATTTCTCTTTTAGACTAAAAGCTTCCAAGACAAGATGAATGTAAAATTTAATCCCAGTACTATGTCTATTTTTAGCACGATGTTTTAGGTAAGATGTTGACAAGTTAGAATTTGTACAAAAAAGAGGGAAAGGACTGTGAAAAATGTCAAAATCATATCACAAGGATCAACTGAAGGAAACAGAGATCCATAATCTGAAGAAGAAAAGAAACACAAAGTTGGTTTAAAGCATTGATAGATAATCACAAAAAATGGAATATATTCTAAATGACCCTGGAAAAAGATTAAAGACTAATGGTGGGTACAGTTTTAGAAAGGTAAATTCTAAAAATAAGGAAATATTTCCAAACCTTAGCTTGCCAAAGGTTGTTATTGTTTGTCCTTTGTTGTTGAAGAAGACTATGACATCAGGGAGGTGATGACACGACATATAAGTGAATTGGATTTAAGTGAGGGGAAGCTGAGCAAAGTCATCAATCTCACTTTCTCTTTCAAAACCATCTGTGTCCAATGGCAAGATATACATTAGCACAACCAGAGAAGATCTTGAATGCAACAGGACATATTGTCTTATCTTTAAATGAAGCTAAGAGGTAGAGATGAAGAGAAAAAACCATCTTGAAATCTTTGAGGTCTCTACAGCTACTGCAGTGTGGGGAGTTAAAGAAGTGATTCTGATAATGTGGTCAAACCCAGGGTATCCTTGGGTCTTTCTAAGTTATAGCCTCAAATCACCTTCCCTCTTCAGTTGTGAATAGTCAAGCTAAGAGCAATTTGCTATAGTGAGATTTTACCCTGGGGAAGGGAGGATCCTGTTCAGCAATACAAAAGGGAGAAAAAAATACAATATTGCCAAATGTACAAGGTGTGCAGGACATTATCAAGTATAACTTGTTCAAAATTTGTCCAATTTTTCTTAGCAATTAAAATTTTACATTTGATACCCAAATTTTTGTTAAATTAAAAATATGAAATTGACTCTTTTGACCCCATTTAGGATTTTCTGGGAAAGACCATGGAATAATTTGCCATGTCCTTTAGTTCATTTTACAGATGAGGAATGAAAGAAAGCATAGTTAAATGACTTTCCCAGGATCACAAAGCCAGTAAGTATCCTTCTTTCCATAATTCTATCCACTGTGCCACTTAGTTGCAATATTAAGCTCCTACTATGTGCTGAAGATTGGTGATGAAAATAAAGGCAAAACAAAAGTCTTCTTTTGTCCTTCCAGAACTTCCACTTTACTGGAAGAAGAATAGGAGATGGGATGGATTTGGAGAGGAAAGCTCCCTGCATGGACTTCATTGTGAAAGTGAGAGGAAAAGTTGAGAGAATAGCTGCCTTTTTACTGAGATTCCCTGAAATTTTGACTCAAATTGAGCAGAGGGAGATTGTATAATCCAACCATCTCATTTTGCAATTGAAAAAATTGAGGCCCCAAAAAGCTGCCAAAAATTACACCCATGATAAGCGGCAAATCTAGATTTGAAAACAATATTCTTAATCTAAAGCCTCTACTATTGTCCCCATATCATACTCCCTTACTTTATTCTTGTTATAATCTTTGGATAGAGAGTTTTTTTGTTTCTTTGTTTTCTCCTTTAAAACAAAGAAATTATCTTTCAGTAGCAACTAACTGCTCATTGATTAACTCTTTTCACTGTTGACATCAAACAACTCTGAAGAAAAATACTTCTCTAAGTGTAGAAATGGGTACAAATTTCCGAAACCCAAAAACCTTAATTCTGAAAAAATAGTGAGATCATATGTAATAGAGAACCTATACCCATAAGTAACAACTGCCCCTCCATTATTTGTCTATGACCTTATGATCCGATGATCTGCTGCAGACGGCTGTTTTTGCATCTCCTAACCAATTTGTTTGACTTGACTGACTGCGTCATTTAGGTATCTTGTTTAATAGTACTAGGCTCTTGGACACAAATATGGATGCAGATTATGTTCCAGGAATGGAACTTTCCCTCATAATATTTCTTGTGGGGAATGGAGTAAAAGGGAAATAACATTTTTAATACAACCCAGCCCATAAAACAAATAAAAACACGCCAACTTTCTTATATTACTGAGTGTCATCTATAAGATACAAGGTATATATGGGGGAAGGGAGGGAAGGTATTTGTCTTCTTGTTTAACGATGCTGCTAACATTTGCTAACAAATCTGTTAGGGAATGTAAAAACAGCCTTCTGCAGCAGATCATTGGACTAAACTTGGGAGAAAGAAATATGAACATGGATTGAGGCATTTGGAGAAAGCTCTCTCAGAGAGTGGGATATGAGTATTATAAGAAAGACAATCCTTAAACAGGTAGAGAAGCCATTATGACAGGGCATTCCAAGTAAGATGAAAACTAAGGAAAGGCAGAAATAAACAGAGTCAATGTAACCACTCTCAAGCACTGGCAATAAGTGATTGAATGGGGACTATGACTTGGAACCTGAAAAGATCTGTACTTACAGTGGATTCATTAAAACATATTGAAGAGTTAGATATTAGCCATATGAGGTGAGATTCTTACATAAAAAATACTTTTCTCTTGAACTACATAAAAAAGAGAATCCTTAACAGTAGGGTGTTGTGTCCCTTTTTTCCTAAGAAAAGAAAATAAACACTTGGATATTATTGAAAGAACACTTCTCATTAGAATCGTTGGTCACCACTCCAAACACAGTCATTTTGCTGTCATTAAAAATCTTCAAGCAGAGGGTTATTGATTGCTTGCAAAAGGTGTTGATGAGAGT
>JAJPUD010010251.1:0-39988 GCA_023553655.1 Myrmecobius fasciatus | reverse complement strand
TATATATATATATATATATATATATATATATAAAAAAAAATAAACACTGTTTGCATACTTCTAGTAACAAATGTATATGTGTGATATATATATATATATATGTGATATATAGATATATATGTGATATATATATATATATGTATATATTTGTTACTAGAAGTATGCAAACAGGCTTTATATGAGAGATACTGCAAAAGGTGTTGCCACGTAACTGAGCATGCTGTTTCTCACTTTTGCCTCTTGGAAACCTTCTCCTTTCAATACTCAGGTCAAATGCAATCTTTTGCACAAGGATATGCCCTTTCCTACCTGCTAGAACCCTCTCCCCAAGCCAAGTTTACTTCTCTAAAATCAGAACTCTTCCATCTGCTTTTTTGTGATAAGTATTAATAGATATGTACAGATTTTCCATCACCTAAGAATCGAAGTTCTCTGAAACTAAGACTATTTTTGCTTTTATCCTTGTATGTCTCTCCCCCCAAAAGACAATGTCTTAATAAATGTTTTTTGATTCAGTGACCTACAGCAGGGTTCTAAGCCTATAATCCATGAATGAATGGCCAAAAGGTTAAATGGAAAAAAAATTAATTATATCTCTATTTTCACTAACTTTTAATTGAAATTGAGTATTTCATTTAATTATTAATTTTTAAATATATTCTGAGAATGAATCCATAAGAATCATCAAATTGTCAAAAGGGTCCATGACATCCCAAAATGATTAATAACCCTGGCCTAGAAGCTTTTCTATGTCTTAAAATATAGCCCTTCACTCCATCCTAGGTTACCTACTTGCTATACCTGTACATGATCTTCTAATAGCCATCTCCATGTCCTTTTAATCAGAAAACCTCACCTTCTAGGAATATTCAAATCATACCATTTTCCATTCTAAATTGATTTTTCCAATTGAAACTTAAATCAACAATAAATTTTCCCACACTTTCTTAAGCTACTACCTTCCTGAACCTATACCTATACCATGTCCCTGTGTCCTTAAAAGGTCAGTTTTATAATGTATTATCTTGCAATGATGATCTATTGCCCATTTCTGGGAAAAATCTTTCTCTTCTAGCATCTTACAGGATAACAGATTTTTATAGGCATTTAGGACAAAAAGACTGAGGCCCTATGCTTAAGAATCTTGGAGTCTATAACACTAAGACACACACACATATATACACACTGAGAGCACACATGACACAATTAAAACATTACTTATAGAAGAGTAGAGGACCCGAATAAAGTAAAACATTAAAAATGTAACCTCTTAAAACCAAGGATACAAGGATATGGGGTACAAATTACTGAGTAAGATAGTGAATTGTGGAAGGCTTAATGGAGAAGATAATTTTGATTCAGAACTCAACTAGAATAAGAAATCTAGAATAGCAAATTCTTTTTACAAAATAGTTTTTTTTAGTTTTTGAAATACAAAATCTACAAATTTTTATTTTTTGAAATTAAAACATAAAACCTATCAGAAATAGTTTTCAACATTTACCCCTGCAAAACCTCGTGTTCCATATTTTTCTCTCTCCCTCCCCATTACCCCCACTCTCCTAAAGAGCAAATAATACAATATAGGTTAAACACATGTTATTCTTCTGAACATATAACACATTTATCATGCTGCAAAAGAAAAATCGGATCAAAAAGGAAAAAAATGAGATAAAAAACAAGCAAGCAAAAAATAGCAACAACAAAAAAGTGAAAATACTATGTTGTGATCCACATTCAGTTCCCATAGTCCTCTTACTCTAGATACTAAATGGCTCTCTCCATCAAAAGTCTATTGGATTGGCCTGAATCACCTCATTGTTTAAAAGAGCTACTTCCATCCCAGTTGATCATCACATAATCTTGCTGTTACTGTGTATAGTATTCTTTTGGTTCTACTCAGTACACTTAGCATCAGTTCTTGCAAGTTTCTCTAGAGCTTTCTGAAGTCATCCTGCTGATCGTTTCTTATAGAATAATAATATTCCATTACTAGAACAGCAAATTCTAAGGAAGACTGTGATAATGAAAAAAGCATGGAGATAGCCACTATGGAAAGGTGCCTCCTGGTGCAGCAAGTAGGTGGGGTAGTTTGGAGAGAAGAAACATACTTTCAAAGAATCATCCTGAATAAAAACTGAACAAAGTTTAAAAAAGCAAGCTAATTTAATAGGAAAGAATAGAAATATTAGCATAGTCTAATTGTTCTGAGTACCAGATGCCAAATTCGGCCATAGCTCTTCCAGATACCAAACAAAGCAGCCTAAGGGGCAGAGAGTAAGACAAGAAATTCTCATTTGGCTAGGCAGACTGTCTAGGAAAACAGTCTTCACCAGTAGTAATCTGTCTCTCCACTAGTAAGGCAGAAAGTGTGGCCATGCATTCATTATCTTACTAACCAACAAAGCAGAAAGACATTCTCCTTGACAGTGTTCCCTTGATGATTATCCCATGACTGTTGCTAGGAATAGCTATGAAAGAAGGGAGAACAGCTTGCTTCTGCAACTTTAAGTGTGGACCTTAATTTTGAGAGATGACTGCAAAATCATTTTTATTTCCAGCATTATGGGTCATTATCCTTTTATTGCTTTTAATGTTTTGTACATGAAGGAGTGAGAGGAAAACTTTTCTAAATAGGTGATTTGCAGTAATTTAGCTTAACACTGACTATTGAATCACACTGGTACATTAAGCAAGCATCAGGCCATAGGTCCCATTTTTTATGGAAAGTCTGTGACCTCTCTCCCCCATATCAAGCAGTAGTCGCTTTTAATACTATGCATAGCAAATGTACAGCTATACTGCTTTCCCCATTATCTGTATTCATGTAGAATGGGATTATGTAGTCACTGGATTGGTCAGTTATATGCTTGCTTGACTCAGGATTTTAAAAGACTGCACAATTGTGTACCAAATTATCCATCATGGTCTTTAAAGATCACAGGATTTAGGGTTAAAAGAGATATTAAAAACTACCTATTCTAATCCAACATATAAGAAAACTGAAAACAAATGAAGGGAAGTGCTCAATTTGCCTTACCTATGTTTGCTCAAAGTATTCACTGCATTGAGTTATGAAAATCGGATGAGAATATATGCAAGCAATTCACATGAAATTTTACATACAAATAATAAATCAAGGATCAGGTTGGTTGCTTCCTCCATCAACACATTAGGAGAAGGTCTTCCTGAACTTCTATCACTGAAAAAAACCCTTACCCTCTGTTCACTTTCTTGCCTAAAGATTCCATGGACAGCAAGAGACCAGAGTTGGGATTTGAACTAAGAAGAAAGTACACCACAGAAATCTCTAAGAAGCATTTTATTTAGATAGTTATGCCTCTATCCCATGTCATCTTAAATGTTTCACATCAAGAGAAGCAGCCAAGTGTGAATCCTATTCTTTATAGTTTCCAATCTTTTAATAACACACATGCATACAATTTCACATTATCTAAGAGCATTAAATTTGAAGTTAAAAAGAGATCTGTATGAGGATGGAAAAGTGGAGCAATGAGCCATTGAAGAGAAAATTCAAGCCAGAGAAAAATATCTCTCCCTTCTTTTCTTCCTATATATTAATTCAAGAACCCTTCCAGTCCTGAGATTCTATGAGTCAAATCAGAACTAATGTATAATGAAACCTATGTGATGTAGTGGGCAATAGTTTCAACAACTGTTCCCTAAGCAATATATCTTATGAAAATGCTTTATTTTCTTTTTTAAACATATTCTTATTATTTTCCCATTTTAATAGCTTTTTATTTTACCAAATAAATGCAAAGATAGTTTTCAACATTCACCTTTGCAAAACTTTGGGGAAAAGGAGAGAGAAAATTGGAACACAATCTCCTCCTATAGACAGCAAGCAATAGAATAGCACATGTGCAATTCTTCTAAATATAATTCCATATTCATCATGCTGTGCAAGAAAAATCAGATTAAAATAAAGAAAAAAAACATGAAAAAAGCAAATAAAAACAGCAACAAAATAAGCTGAAAATACTATGCTTTGATCCACATTCAGTCTCCATAGTTCTCTCTCTGGATGTAGATGGCTCTTTCCATCGCGAATCTATAAGGATTGCTTTTAATCACCTCACTGCTGAAAAGAATCAAGCCCATCATAGTTGTTCATCACATAATCTTCTTGTTGCTATGAACAACGTTTTCTTGGTTCTATTCACTTCACTTAATATCAATTCATGTAAGTCTTCCCAGACTTTTCTGAAATCACCCAGCTCATCATTTCTTTTCATTATCTTCATATATCTTATCTTATTCAACCATTTCCCCAACTGATGAGCATCCACTCACTTTCCACTTTAAAAAAAAGACAGTTACAGACATTTTTGCACATGTGGGTTCTTTTCCTTTTTTATGATCTCTTTGGGATACAGATCCAGTAGAGACACTGCTGGATCAAAGGGCATGCACAGTTGGATAGCCCTCTGGGCATAGTTCCAATGGTCAATCAATTCACAACTCCACTTACAATGCATCAGTATTATAGGTCTCTCCCATCCACTCCAAGATTTATCATTATCTTTTCCTGTCATCTCAGCCAATCTGAGAGGTGTAAAGTGATATGGCAGAGTTGTATTAATTTAGATTTCTCTAATCAATAGTGATTTAGTGCAGAAAAATATTTTATTTTCAATTGTCTGGGCTATTCACATTCTGCTTTATTAGTTAATACCTCAGAATAAGTTAGTGATAAGAACCATTTACTTATATGACTTTGAACAAGTACCTTCAACTCTGTGAGCCTCAGTGTCCTCAATTAGAAAATGAGTGGGGCTGTACTAAAAGATTTCTAAATTCCTTTCCAAAATTAATCCTATAAACAGGAGTTCAGGTCTATCTGCTGCCAATATCATGCACAATTCATGATTCCTAGCCTGAATGCCTTGTCCTTGGCCTGTTTCTGGTTTGTGGGGAATAATTGTATTAGTAAAGACATTTAAGTCTTTAAATAATGCTTTACACTGGAGAGTGACATTATTATAAAATGGAATTATTTTTGGATCCCATATAACGTGGTTTTATTATTCAACTCTACAAATTCAATTAGAGAAACATCAATGAATTATTAGCATATTAAGGATATACTTTGTGAAGTTCTATAGAAGATAACAAAGTCAAAATGAGAAATGGTCTCTGCCCTTAGGGAATTTACAAAGAGATAGAACTTACATTTTAATAATTTTCTTGGACCTATGATCTCATCAAGATGACTGCCTCTTCCCTATCAGAACAGATTATAACTCATCCAAATTTTTTATTCTATGTAAGCCTTGTCCATTTCTACCTATAAATTATCCACAGAAAATGTCCACCCACATGTTAGGGTCCTTTCTCTGCTTTTCATGATGTATACATGGTATTTACCAGTTATTTCTCATGTGTGCTAAATGTTTGGATCACCCATCTCTTGATAACATTCATAAAAATATCTCTTTTTTCACAATTTTTCTAGATACATATTTATATGGATACTTTTTATGAGCCAGTCACTACACTAGGAACTAGAGAATACAAATACAGAGAATGGGATAAATCCTACTCACAAGAAGCTTGCATTTTACATGAGGAGAAAAGAAATACATATAAAACCATATACAACATAAGTTTAAAGTAAATAAAAATAATAAAGTGGGTTTTTTTAAAAGGCACTTTGGGAGGGAGGGCATTGACATTTGGAAGAATTGGGAAAGACTTACAAAAGGCGGTCTTTAAAGTATCTCTAAGGTGGGGAGAGAGCACACACTGCAGACATGAGGGACAAAGGCATAGAGATGAGAGATATGTGGTGTTTCAAGAATAGAGAGAAGGCCAAATTGACTGGATCACAACATACAAGTAATGGTTGGAAGTAATGTGCAATCAGGCTGGAAAGACAGGTTAAGACAAGGTTATAAAGGTCTTTAAAAACCAGAGCAATGAGACTATATTTGATCCCAAAGCTAATAGGGAGGCACTAGAGTTAATTGAATTGGGAGTTACTTGGATTATTATGCTACTCACAGGTACTACACAGCTCTCTATTGTTCTTTGGATGATACTTAATAGTTACCTATGGCAAGAAACAACTCATAAGAAGCATAATAAGGAGGTTATAATTAAAGTTCTATGTTATATTCAGTGGGGGAAAGGCTCAAAACTTACTGGAGAAATTAATGCTTAGACCCATAAACCAATCCTGCTTCCTATAGGATGTAGATTACGACTTGAGTTTCAAAAACTGATGGTCAAGAATTCAAAGAGAAAGAATTATCAAGGTAGGGAGGGGTGAGGAATATATTCCAGTAATAGGGAAATACAAAGGTCTAAAAGATGATAATTAAACCAATTTGGCTAGAAAATAAAGCATGTGGAGCAGCAAGAAATGGGGCTGAAAGGTAGAGTTGTTATGAATACAGAGAAATGAATTGAGAATGGTCTTGAATATAGGTCTTAGTAGGCAATTAGAAAGTCGTAACAGTTCTTAGCAGAGAAGTAATATAACCAATTTTATTCATAAGAATGCATTGTAGTTGGTAACTCAAAAAGAGATTCTTCTCCCCACCTTTAGCAAATCAGTTCTGATGTGTGTCTGTTTTTAAAGACCAGTGAACATAATTTTTGATTTATCCCTATTAAAGTATTTTTCCTCAGCTCTCTATTTAGCTGTCAGGTGATTGGAAAATATTCTATCTAGTTCCTGTTACATATGCCAGAACTGTCTAAAGAAAGAAGAGGAGAAAGACTATTATTTGTAGACAGTATGCTTCAGAAAAGAAAGGGCTTACTGAAAAAAAAGAATAGTAGAATAGTAGAAGGGGTGGGCCAAAAGAGACCTCTCATTGTCACCTATGCCATCCCTCTTCCCTCTAGTAAGATGTCACCCAAACTCTCAAAGACAAAATTAACTGGTCTATGCATAAATACTATTAGAAAAAAAAGGAGATTTCAGAGTAAGGAATTTATTGAATTTAATGAGCAGATAGGCATTTCTTAAGGACTATGTTTGGATTAGGAGTAGAAACACAAGTATTGCCTCTGTTTTCTGAAATATTGATTTTAATAGTCTGGCTGAAGAGATAATGCACATATGAAATGATAAGAGAATAATTTAAGCCAGTATCTAAGCAAAGATGACCTTGTGTAGGGCAGGTTATAATTTGGAGAAGGGAGGAACTGGCAAGTCAGTACTCATAAGGGAATACTTTAATATTCTCCCAATCCCCTACAGACAAGAACTAAGATCAATACTCTAATTGTTTCCCGTACTATTTAAAGGATTCTATTACTGTGGCTACTCTCTCTACCAATACAATTCATGGATCTTCTATGGATGTCTTTATAATGTTCTGTTGCTAAAAATATTCATTCCATAGTATTCAATAACTGGTGGGAAATCTTTTATTTATGTGGACTGATTCTCAGCCTATTCAGTCTTCCCTTCTTAATAAAATATGGCAAAATCTGTGAACTATTGAATTTATGATCATTCATTCAATCATGAGACAAAAGGGTACATGTATAAAGAGAAGATTCCCAATTATTAACTTTTAAGTTATTATTTTAGAGTAAGCAGAAGGGTATGCCCAATGTGATAGCTACTGTATCTTTTAAAGGTGAGGTGTAGGGCTAACATTATCATCATTATGGATGGTCCAGAATAAAGATGGAACCATTTAAAATCAGCACCCTAGAAAAGCATTATTAATAAACATAACCACTGCCATTTGAAGAACATGAATATAAGAAGCAGGAATGTTACTCTCAGTACTTTTCTCAGATATTTTGTATACCTGTCCTTCTTACTGTTCATTTCTACAATTGGAAAAGATGAGAATTCCTGATGACATAAAAAGATAATAGGATAAAAATGCTTACTGGATTATGAAGAAGCCTATGAAATAACTCTATCAGAAGGGGAGAAAGTTCTAATAACCAGTCTATCTTTGCCTTGCCTTGCTACACCTTTCTCACAGAAATAAAAAAAAATATTGCTAATCAATGCTAAATCACAATATTTGTCTGGTCTCTTTTGTGGAGGTCATCGAATGTTGCATTGGTGTGATTATAACAGTGTTGGAGAGACTTCTCTATCTCCTGAAAAGAGTACTAATCTAGGATTATATAACATGGACCAATCTTTCTTTCATTATAAGGTAATTGTGTCACCTTGGGCCAATCACTCTCTCTTTACTCGGATGCTACAATATGAGGATATTACTTACTTACCTATCTTCCAAGTTTATTGCAAAGATCACTAAACAATAAGATAATATGCATAAATACTTTGAAAGTAAAAAAAAAGAAATGCTAAACAAATTTGTGGATGTATTATTAGTAGAAGCAACGTCAGAGATCATAGGGTGATAAATTATTTTTTTTCTTAAGTTTTAGCTGAAAAACGACTGATAGAGATACCTTTCTCTTATAAGTGGAAAACAGCAAATCCAAATCTTCATTTAGTGACAAAAATGTTGCTCACAAAATAAAATGCTATTCTTCTGATATTAAGGGAATATTGCTGATTCATACTATTCACAGGGCATAGTTTTTCTGCTTCAAGAAAAACAAAACTATCTTTTTGCATAGTCCTCTTTACTAATAAAGGTAATATCATGTGAACAGTAATGATGTAATAATCACTAGCATTTACCTAGAGGTTTGAAGTTTGCAAATTGCTTTACAAATATTATCTCATTTGATTCTCATAACAACTCTGAAAGAGAAAGGAGCTATTATTATCATCTCTTTTTAAGTATGAAGAAAGTGAGGCACATAGGAATTATTACCAAGATCATAGAGCTAGTAAATGACTGAAGCAGAATTTGAACTCAGGTCTTTCTGAATCTAGGTTCAGCACTTTATCAACCTTAGAGTACTTAGCAGCCTTTAGATACATTAGCAAATATATTATTTAGTTTATTAATCCAAGGTCCCCATAGTATAGAGAATTGGGAATGTTATAAGTGGGTGTGGGTAGTAGATTAAATTGTGTCATATGGAGATGAACATTAATGGAAAAATTAACAAAAAAAATTAAAGTCAGTCAAAATCCTAGAGTTTGTTGGTTATATAAAAAATTTATTGGTGTAACTATAAATGTTGACAAAGAGCAAAAATGTAGTAGGCAGTTTGTTATGCCAGAGAATGAACAATGAGTTGGGAGACAGAGGCTCTAGACCCAAGTCACCTTCTAATTATCTTTGTGATCTTGCATAAATCACTTAATGTTTCTAGGTCTTACTTTACTTGAGTTTAAAGCAATCAAGTCTGATTATATGATCTGAATATCCTTTCCAGATCTTAAATTCTATGATATAAATTAAACTTTAATATATGCACCAAAATGTGAAACAGCTGGAAGTTAACTTTTAAACTTTCTATACCATTTTATCAAGCTTTAAGGCAAAAGGAATTGGTATTGCATATGTTGTTTTTTTTTCTTTCAATCAGCAGCTGCTTCAATATTTTCAGAAAGCACAGGCTATTTTTGGATGAGAAGGACTATTTTTGTGGAGAATTTTTCATTTGCATTTTTGAGCTATTACAGAGAAATGATGTGCATTGGGAATTGGAAATGTTAATGATATACTGGACAAGGAAAGGGAGACATGAGGCATGAATAATTTTTCATGAAAATGTGATTCCCTTGGTTGACTTTTGACTGTTCCTTTAGAAGAAAATGGCGTTACAGTGATACCTTTTGTTTTTATGTCACAATTACTTCAATATATACATCCCTTGGATCCAAAGAGTGTTTCCCTTGTAACAAAAGCACAATTAAGCAAAACCTAACACAATAACTGTTTCTGATAGCTTCAAAAATCCATACCTATCCTTCTGTAGAAAATAGGAAAGTATATTTCAACTTCTATTCCCAGGGGCAAGACTGGCAATACAATCATTTAATGTTTGACTTTGCTGTAGTGTTCTTTTCATTTCAATTGTACTTGTATTACTTATTTTTCTCAGCTGCTTTTTGGGAAAGGAAAGGGAGAAGAAGGGATAACTAAAGCCAATTACTTTGTCAGAAAGCATTTCTCTTAATCAAATGAGTGTATATATCACTTTGCTAATATCATTAAAGATAATAAGGAATGAAATTTATACCTAGGGAGACATTATATGTTAATAAGCAAATTAAGAGGTCACTGATCATGAAATTGAAACCTGAGTTAATATTTAGAGTTATTAGATAATATGTCTTCATATCTCATATTATTATATAAATATTAAATGTGCATCCAAAGTAAGATATACTGTGGGTTACAGACACAGTTCTTCATCTAGACTTAAAATATTTTTAATAACTACAATGAAAATTTACAGGTTTCAGGTGAGCCACTAGAGGACAGTATTTCACAAAATGGAATAAACATTGTTAAGAATGGTGCAGGGAAAAAACCCACCAACCTATTAGAAGACTACAATTCATGCAACTGAATATTGCTGAGTTTGTCAATGTCAATAAAAAAGCAGTATGTTTTGAAAATCATATTTTATTTCCTGTGCCTTTTTACTTTAAGATAAATATTTCATAGACAACTTAGGATATCTAAAATTTAGAACCTGACTTTGCAACAAAACAAGTTTTGTCATCTACCAGAATTTTAACTCCTCTGTTCTTATGTTTCTTATTGCAATACATGGGTGTTGGTTTAAATGAACTACAACAATCTATGAATCTAGGATTCTATCATTTTAAAACGAACTAGATTAAAAACTCACTGAAGATTCCTTAACACCTTTCCAAATTTCCTCAATATTATTATTTTATTCCAGTCAAACTGGCCAACTAATTGTTCCCTGAATTTGACATGAACTATTTCCATCTCTAAGCCTTTTTAGAAATATGTTTATATACACTTCCTATCTCACATCTGCCTTTTAAAATCCCTAGTTTTCCTTAAGAGTCAGCTCAGGAACTATATCCTTTCCTAACTGGGCTTCCTTCCTTTTGAAATTCCAGTGACTATAAAGTGGTTCATAATATAACTATAATATAATATAATATAATCTACCTAGCAGGCTGAGGTGAGGAGGGAGAACACTGCAGGAGTAGGAGACAGAGAGAATATTTGGAGTTAATAAATGGCATGTCTTGTTCTAGGAACAACAAAGAACACTGACTCTATGAGGGTGTCAGGTGCAGGAAGACTTGAAAAAATATATGTATAGGTGAGAGATGTTGGTTATGAGGGGCTTTGGACACCAATGGATTTTGTATTTGACGCAGAAGTTGATAGGAAATCATTGCAGTTTAGTGAGTAGCAGGGTAACCTGACTGGACCTGCACTTTAGGAAAATCCCTTTAGGAGATGAATAGAAAATAGACGAGAGAAACATGAAGCAGACAGACCCACTTGGAGACTTTTGCAATGGTCCATATGGGAGTTGATAAGGGCCTATACCAAACTAGTAGCAGTATCAAAGGAGAGAAGGAGGCATACTTGAGAGATCTTAAAAAGTTAAAAATGACATCTTGCAACAACTTGGATATGGAGAGTGAGAGATGAGAAGTTGAAGATAATACCTAGATTACAAACCAGAGGGCCTGGGAGGATGGAGATGTCCTCTATATTAAATAGGAAAATTAGGAGGATGGAGAGTTTAGCAAAAAGATAAGATTCACTCTCAGATATGTTGAGTTTCTAGTTAGAAATGGCTGAAAGGGAGCAGCTAGGTGGCGCAGTGGATAGAGCACCAGCCATGAAGTCAGGAGGACCTGAGTTCAAATCTGGTCTTAGACATTTAACATTCCCTAGCTGTGTGACCCTGGGCAAGTCACTTAACCTCAATTGCCTCAGCAAAAAGCAAAAAAAAAAAAAAAAAGAAGAAGAAGAAGAAATGGCTGAAAGGCAGTTGGAGATGTGAGACTGGAGGTTAGAGCATTCATTAAGGCAAGTAGGTAGATTTGAGAACCCATCAGTACAGAGATATTAACTAAATCCATGATAAGATCATCAAAGTGAAGGAGTATATAGGAATAAAAGAAGAGAATTCAGGACAGAATACTGTTGGACACACAAAGCTGTATTAAATGAACAAGATGAGGATACAACAAAGGAGATTGAGAAGGAGTAGTCTGGTAGGTAGGAGAAGAAGCAGGAAAGAATGGTGTCTTGAAAGCCTAGGGCAAAGAGAGTATCAAGGAGTAGAAGGTTACTATGTCAAAGACAGCAAAGAAGCTAAGGAAAATTAAGATTGAGAAGAGACTCCTGGATTTGGCAGGATTGAGAGTGTGGCCATCTTTATGTATGACTGAAGTATAGTGGTGTAATGGATTATGAGAAGTGAGTAGGTTCAAGAACTGAGTGTTAGAATGTTTGAGGGAGAGATATATGTATATTGAAGTCCCTAGCAAGTCCCTAGCAAGAGAACAAAAGATGGGAAGGAGAGAAAAACCATCAGCCATGTAGTTAATTCATTGAGAAAAGGAGAGTGGTCTTGAGATCTGTAGACAATAGCTACCAAGTTTCTGATTGGGTGGTAGACATGAATTGATTCAACCTCAAATCAGGAGATATTACTGAGTGATGGAGTACTCACTGGACCAAAATCAGAGTGATTCCTTGACTTGTCCTAATGATAATTTCATATTTAAAAAGGTGAAGGTACCAACAAAGGGGAAAATATATTCTGGATCTTATTAACAGGAAAGAACTGTTTTCTAGTGAGGAAAATTGGGAACTTTAGAAAGAATCAATAATTCCTTCCTAGAATTAATGGTAAGAAAGGGAAAAAAGAGGAGAATAATCTGACATGTACCTTAGATATGTGAAAATTATATTTCAAAGGACTCAAAGGAAAGTTATTTCAAAAGAGTATTTCATAAACTCTACGGAGATATTCAGCACATTGTGGGTAGAAAAACTCTCAAAAATCAAATTCTAAAGAAACAAAAAGAAATAGTTCCAAGAGGAGGAAAAATGAAATCTAGTTAAAGAGACTGATGTGGATGCAAAGCAATTTAGGTTTTTCAAAAATACATATGTAGATGGAAGTAAAGGATGAATTCTGGAACATTGGCCTGGTCCTACCTATAAAAGAGTGTTAATATTAATAAAGCTAAGGATAACATAGAAAGCTATGACCAACAAAAAAAGACATTTCTTTTAAAATGATAGTAAGAGAAAGAGAGAGAATCAAAAGAAAATCAAGAACAACTGCTTTGGATAGATAATATGATGGAAACTGACTACAGAGAAGGATTTACTCAATTCATATTTTCTCTTATCTCTAAAGGAAAGTGATTTTTTTTATTTGAAAGGTAGAAAAATGACTAATAGTCTAGTAGTACATAAGGTAAATAAGGAGATAATAAGAAAGCACTTAGTTGCCCTCAATGAAATCAATTCACCTCGACAAGATGAACTACCATCTTGGGTATTAAAAGAACTGGTATGATTTCTGAGAACATTTGGATGATGGGGAAGAATGGGAATGTTACTACGATATATGCAAACATTAAATGTTCTGATTTTCAAAAAGAGAAAAAAATAGAGCTGTAAACTCTAGATTAGGGAGTTTGACTTTGATTTCTGTGAAAAGTCTAGAAGGAATCATTAAACAGAATGCTAACTAAAATCTAGAAAAATTATCACATTACAAAAAGC
The DNA here is from genome assembly GCA_023553655.1 of Myrmecobius fasciatus. Classification (NCBI taxonomy): domain Eukaryota; kingdom Metazoa; phylum Chordata; class Mammalia; order Dasyuromorphia; family Myrmecobiidae; genus Myrmecobius; species Myrmecobius fasciatus. The sequence goes on along the minus strand of JAJPUD010010251.1, from coordinate 26,369 downwards.
CAGTATGGCCTCACTCTAGACTAACCATATATTCTTTAGTGACAAGGTTACTAAGCTAATAAGTAGATCAAGATGATGACAGTGATTTTTACCTAAATTTTAGCAAAGCATATGATAAAGTATCTCATAATATTTTGTGGGAAAAATACAGGCTAATTGACAGATGGTTGATAATATATTTAAGTAGATGTGAAATGTATTAAATGTCTAGCTGGCAAGAGGTCTTCAGAGGAGTGTCCAAAGGATCTGTTATTCCTTACACTGTTTAAAGTTTACAGCTTGGAAAGATGGGATGCTCTTCAAATTTGCAAATGACACAAAGCAAAAAGAGATAACTAGATGACAAAATCAGGATCAAAATAACACTTGATAAGTTGGAACATTGCAATAAATCCCCAAAAATGAAATCTAATAGAAATACAAATCTTATTAATTTTCAAGAAATTTATCTCACAAATATTAGATGGGGATATGCACATAGCTTTATTGGAAAAAAGTATGATAATTTTGGTAGACTGAGAACTGATTATGAATCATCAAAACTCTAATGCAATCTTGGGCTCATTAATATAAGCATAAGCTCTTAGGGAAAAGACAGCAATCATTCTTCAGATACTCTGACCAAGTCAGTGACTCGGATTCCTATGAGCATCACAATTTAGGAAGGCCATTGATAAGCTGAAGATCATACCAGGGAAAGGAAACTAGAGGGGTCTCAAGTCTATGTCATATGAATATTAGGTGGAGGGCCATAATCTGTTTAGCCTGGAACATAGAAGACAAGGAGATTAAATAGCCATTTGGTGTTCAAATGCTTGAGAAATTTTAAAAGTCAGCTATTTTAATTTTGATAGGTATTTATCTATGATGTTACTTTGTACTGACACAACATTAAATGTGTTAAAAAAAAGATTAATCAAATTATAGTATCTGATCTCATAGAATCACTTATGTTTTAGTAGGTTTAAATATTATGCTATTAAAAAAATTGTCCTCTAAGCACCCAACCCAACATGCTCTATATTAATAAGAAGCCATAGGGGCAGGATAGATCAATGAAATACATAGGTCATTCCCAAACCCCACATTCACAGAAAATTCACAACATAGATAAATAGCTAGACTGCTCTGAGCCATTTCAAAAGTGATCTTAAAGTAGAAGTTCAAATTTTCTGCCTTTAAGCATTAAAATTGCAATGATCTCCTGGCCTGGGAGACCTTGATCAAAGTTTGAGAGATTTTGCTGTAAATATCTGACAACTATGAGTACAATTCCCCTTTTATAGCACAGATGGTTCACTCAAGCACCATTTAGTAGGTCTTATTTCTTGGTAGCATAAACAAAAGTGACGGTTAGAATGATTTCTATGGCTCTCTCTTGGGAAATAGGATTATGATTAGATCAAAGCTTCTGTGAAATATGCTTAGAGAACAATCCTATAGTGATTTGTTGGGTTGGCTGAACAGTCTAGCCACTCACTTCTATTTTTAAATTCCATATGCTGTTAAATTGATGAGAGTCATGAATGACATTGGTATTAGAAAATGATAGACATGCTACAAATGTGACCCTTTGAACAAATGGAAAGGAAATATGAGAGGGCAGTCAACTGAAAGCTAAGAGATGATTGTGGGGAATCAGTATCCTTTGTTTCATCTGCCCATACTGGACCATTCTGCTTGATACTCATTAATATATCTCCTGAAAGATAAAATGATATAAAATTTGAGACCATCAATTTTCTTTTGAGAGGTGGAGAATAGAAAGAATTCAAAATATTCTCCCTCTCTTCTTCCCTACCTTCTCTTTCCTCCTCCTCCTCCTCCTCTCTGTGTCCCTCTTCCCCTCTCCCTTTCCCCCTATTCTCTTTCTTTCTCTCTCTCCCCCATCCTCTCTCTCAAATATTCAGGGGCTGCCTAATGCCAAAAGAATAAAATATAAATTCCCCTGCTTGGCATTTCATTTACTTGTGAGCAGCTTTTCACACTACATTCCTTCATTTGCTCTATGGTTGCATGAGAAGCAAGGGGGAGGGAAGAAGAGGGAAGATATCTCTATTGAAGAATTAGGTTTTCTCTCATGGTCTCTAGAATTAGTAAGTAAATGAAAGAACAAACAGTTTCAAAACCTACATAAATAAATTCATGGAATATAGTCCCACAAGGACATTTAATGGGGTCATCCCTAACCTTTGAGGCTAATGTGAAGAGAGGCAGCCAAGTCCTCTTAGATAAAGATGGCTTGACCCAATCTTATCTGTTTGATAAGGAATAGTGGTTGGTAATGAAAGGTCAGATTTTAAATGATTGTTTCTCTCTTTTACTAAAGATGGCCCACATAAGCATTATAAAATTCTTCTGAGGGGCCCATTATTGCCACAAACCTCAATGATTCTCCTACTATGTTTCTCCTATATGTGAATAGAATTCTCATTATGTGGGACATTTATTGTAAACAAATATGACTTGATTTAAAAAAAATGCTAATACTCAAAAGTATAATCTAAAATGATAGGAATAAGACATTCTGAAAAAGGGAAAAAGCCTTTTGAATGTAATCTCTCCCCTCTTTTTGGATCAAATTAAATATATTAAGTGAATTCTCATAGCTACAATGTTCATAAAATTTCAATGTTGTTTTTCAAAAAATAATTCATTTCTTCTAGTCAAAAGATTTGCTAGTTTAGAGGCTAATAAAAAGGATTATATTCATTGCATTTAAAAGTTTCCCTCAAATTTGTATTTTCTTTGAAATGAATGAGATAAATCTACTAGCAATTCTTCAAACAAAGAATTAATTTTTTAAAAAAATTAATGAGTAATATCATTACACAATGGAACACATACAATTTTAAAATCCACAAATCATAAGATTGTTACTTTTGAAAATTTTAAATTTTGTCCAGTATTTCCCAACTATAACTATAAATTCCAAAATAGGCAAACCACAATGCCTACTTTAGGGCAGCCAAGAGACTCTGCGTACAGAGTGCTGGGCCTGGAGTCAGAAAGAGCTGAGTTCAAATCTACTTTCAGACTCTTACTAGCTATGTGACCCTGTGCAACTACTTAAATTCTGCCTTAATCCACTGGAGAAAGAAATGGCAAACTACTCCAGTATATTTGCCAAGAAAATCCCCTCTTCAGTTTGGTCCATAATTGCCATGGAATGGATGAACTCTACTATAGCAATTATTTAATATTCATTAATAAGACATTTATCTTCCAAATAATACTTGCAAAAGCAATTGCTATTTAAATTTCCTATGCCTTTACGACATCATATGAACATCTTGGTTCTGGGTAGAGAAACAAATGATCTGGATGCCAGACCAAGCTCTGGATAAGTAATTTCCTCTAAACTTCACTTCTCTCAGTTGTAAAATGAATAAGTTGGACAGTGATCTCACTCTTCTTTTTTAGCTCTGAGAAGTCCATCAAATCATGCATAGAAGCAATCTGAAGCTTGGTTGTTTTTGCTTAGTGACATATCTTGCTCAAACCTAGAGAAACACCATTTTGGATGTGAATATATAGTATTTGTTTGATAAACACCGTGTGTCTTACTTATAAGTAAGAAAATAAGCTTCACTACATAGGATTAGAATAGTTTTCTCTTTTTGCTCAATTGGCATGTCATCACCACCATTCAACTCATTAAATATATTAATAAAATCCCAACTAAGAATTACCTGGAAAAGCTGTAGTAGGTTCTAAAAATGTTGGAACAAGATGTTTTTGACCTTCTTATTTCTAAAATACATAGATTACCGAGTCAAATTTATAAAAACAGAAGTCATTCTCCAATTGATAAATGGTCAAAGGATATGAAGAGGCTGTTTTCAGATGAAGAAGTTAAAGCCATCAATAGTCATAAAAAAATGTACTAAATTACTATTGATTAGAGAAATGCAAATTACCACAACTCTGAAGTACTACCTCATACCTATCACTTTAGCTAACATGACAAAAAAGGAAAATGATAAATACTGGAGAAGATGTGTGAAAATTGAAACACCAATGCATTGTTGGGGTAGGGAGCATTTTAAATCGATCCAACCATTCTCAAGAGCTATTTGGAGCTATAATCAAAGGACTATAAAACTGCATATACTTTGATCCAGCAATTCTACTACTAATTCTGTATCCCAAAGAGATCACAAAAAAGGGAAGAGGACTACAAAATTTTTATAGAAGCTCTCTTGGTGGTAGCAAAACTTTGGAAACTAATGGTATGCCCATCAGTTGGGGAATGACTGAACAAGTTGTGGTAAATGAATACAATAGAATATTTTTGTTGTATAAGAAATGATGAGCACGCAGATTTCAGAAAAACCTTGAAAAATGTATATGGATTGAGTGAAATATGCAACACCAGCAATACTGTATAATGATGAATCTTGATAGACTTAGCTCTTCTCAGCAATACAGTGATCTAAGTCGATTCCAAAAAACTTAGATTGGAAAATGCTACCCACATTCAGAAAAAGAATCATGGAGTCTGAATGCAGATTGATGCATACAATTAATTATATTAAAATATTTGACAAGTTGAATATATGTATACATATTTTCATACTTATCTTGCTGTGCAAGAACAATCTTCTCTACATGAACAAAAAATATCTGAGAAAGGAAACCCAATGCAAGCAAACATCGATAGAGATCATGGAAATGATATATTGTGGTCCAGATTTCATATCCCTCTCTCTGGGTGCATATGGTGCATGTTACTAGGCACCATGGAAGTATTTTAACATTGACAAGCTGTTGTGCAAGAAAAATCCTATTACAAGAAAAAAAAATCAGAGAAAGGAAACACAATGCAAGCAAACAACAATAGAGAGCATGAGAATATTATGTTGTGGTCCACATTTCATATCCCTCTCTGTGGGTGCATATGGCTTTCTTCACTGAACAATTGGAACTGGTTTGAAATATTTCATTGTTGAAGAGAACCATGTCCTTCAGAATTGATCATCATGTAATATTGTTGTTGCTGTGTATTATGAGCTCCTGGTTCTGCTTGTTTCACTCAGCATCAGTTCATGCAAGTCTCTCCAGGCCTCTCTGAAATCGTCCTGTGGTCGTTTCTTACAGAGCAATAATATTCCATAACATTCATATACCATAATTTATTCAGCCACTCTCCAATTGATGGGCATCCATTCAGTTTCCAGTTTCTAGCCACTACAAAAAGGGTTGCCACAAACATTCTTGCACATATGGGTCTCTTTCCCTCCTATAAGATCTCTTTGGGATATAAGCCCAATAGAAACACTGCTGGGTCAAAGGGTATGCACAGTTTGATAACTTTTTGAGCATAGCTCCAAAATGCTCTCCAGAATGGTTGGATCCATTCACAGTTCCACCAACAATGTATTAGTGTCCCAGATTTCCCACATCCCCTCCAGCATTCATCTTTATCTTTTTCTGTCATTTTAGCCAATCTGACAGGTATGTAGTGGTACCTCAGAGTTGTCTTAATTTGCATTTCTCTGATCAATAGAGATTTGGAGCAACTTTTCATATGACTATAAATGGTTTTAATTTCATCATCTGAAAATTGTCTGTTCATATCCCTTGACCATTAACTTTTGAAGAGTGGCTTGAATTCTTATAAATATGAGTCTATTCTCTATATATTTTAGAAATGAGGCCTTTATCAGAACCATTAAATGTAAAGATGATTTCCCAATTTGATGCTTCTCTCCTAATCTTGTCTGCATTTGTTTTGTTTGAACAGAAACTTTTTAACTTAATATAATCAAAATTATCCAACTGGTGTTCAATTAAGAGTTCCAGATCTTCTTTGGACATAAATTTATTCCATCTCCACAGATCTGAAAGGTAAACTATACTACGTTCCTCTAATTTGCTTACAATATCACTCTTTATATCTAGATCATGAACCCATTTATATCTTATCTTGGTATGTGGTGTTAGGTATGGGTCAAGCCCTAATTTCTTCCACACTAGTTTCCAATTTTCCCAACAGTTTTTGCTGAATAGTGAGTACTTATCCCAAAAGCTGGGGTCTTTGGGTTTATCAAACACTAAATTGCTAAAGTTATTGCCTAGATTGTCCTGAAATCCTATCCTATGCCACTGATCAACTGCTCTATTTCTCAGCCAGTACCAAATGGTTTTGATGACCGCTGCTTTATAATATAGTTTTAGATCTGGCACAGCAAGCAGCCACCATTCTTATATAACTTCTAAACCTGATGACATGAAAGAACTGGAGGTGGTTAATATAAAAAAATAGTGAATAAATGTATAATAAACAGTACTTTACAGAATCTTCTAAAAGTTCTGGCTCCTTTCTGATTAAACTATGGATACCTGAAAAACAGGGACTATTTTCTGCCTTTCTTTAAATCCTTACAGCATAGCAAAAAAGCTAGACACATGTAACAAGTGCCTAATAAATGCCAGTTAACTAAATGTAAATCGTCAGATAACCAAAAAAAAAAAAGAAAAAAACCCAACAATAACAACAACAACAAATACAACAACAACAACAACCCTGCTTTTTGTTTTTGTTTTGTTTCCTTTTCCAATTTTGCTTTGTCTTACAAAATATCAGAACTTGAGGGAGCCTTCCCCTCATTTGGAAGATAAAGAAGATGAAAAAGAAAGACTTCAAAAGTGAGTTTTCCAAAGTCATACAGATGACTGGTGGCCAAGCCAGGTCTGGAACCTTTAAACCCTGAGGCCAGGAAAGTTATTGTTAAATGCTGTTTGAAATTGAGGAAGATACCTAGGGCTTAGACTCAGGAAAATGGGCACCAATATTATACTTAGCATCCTATAATTACCAAGCAAGCAGCCATCTGTTTATCCATCCAAGGAAGCTTTCCAAAATTTGTTGAAGACTATAATCATAAAATGGTTTTCATAGATATAAAAACAAGTACCTCAAGTCATTTTTTAAAAAGTCCTTATCTTCTCCTCATCTTCTCTCTTCAGCCCTATGTACTAAGTATATAAATTTGAAAATGTTTTGGAAATGAGACATTTAGGATGGAAGGAAGCCTATCAAGTACCACTCCACAAGATGAGGAGAAATAGTTATTTTAGGGTATCAGACTCCAAAAACAATAGTGGGAGAAACGGAACAAGGAAGGGAAGAAAAGCCAGAAAGAAGCTTGTGGGAATTTTTAGCTGAAATTTCTTCATTTTGGAAAGGGTCCTTGTCCAGGAATTCACCAATTCTGAAATAGTGTTTTAAATAATCTGAAAAATAGGATCTGAATCTAATAAGGAAGCAAGGCTTTTAATAGCCTGAAAAAGATCTTTGGAAAGTGCTATGACACTAATTAATTGTTTCTAGTGTCCATCAAGCAGATCAGAAAATTAGCAGACTCTTTGTGTTGACACTTTTGTTAGCAACCTAATTCTTTGTTTATTTAACTTTACTCATTGGGGTGCTTAACATATCAAAAGAGTGCCTTGAAACCAGCAATTAGGACAACAGAGTAAATAAAAGCACAATTCATAACTTCCTTAGTCTTATTAGCTGTCCATTTAGATTTTGTTACAATCCCTAAAGAAGACAGATTCCATTGGTTTTAAATATGTGAACAACCTCATTGAGAATAGGATAAACAAGACAAAAATAAAGACTGGCACTTACAAAGCCCCTTTAAAATGTGTCAAAGTATTTATAGTCATCCTCTCAATTGACCTGTAAAACAGTTCTGTGAGATGGGAATGACAGTAAATACAGTACCCATTTTACAAAAAAGGAAACTAAGGCTCAGAGACTTCCCCCCCCCTCATGCACACGTGTGCTTATGTGCACGCACACACACACACTCACGGACCCACAGTCAACAAGGGTTGAAGAGAGGTTTTGAACCTAAATGTTCCTTATTCCAACTGCTACAATTTGTAGGAACTTATAATTGTCTAATGTGCTAATTTTAAGTGACATAAACCATGCGATTAATATTAGAATAGAATTTACACATACTAAGAATAAGGTTGTTTAGATTGTTAAGTATAGGAACTATAATTTAAAAATTTTGTTTAATCCAAAATACTTTATCCAATTTTCATCCAAAATCCAAAACATTTATATAATCTTTAATATTCCGCAATAATCTAGAAACTGAGACAGAGAGCTTAGACAGACTGCTCAAGGCCACACAACTGGAAAGCAACAGAACCACAACTAAAACCCAGTTCCTCTAACTTGCAGTCCTATAGCTTCTTTTATAATACCAGCTTGACTCTGCCTGTTCTTGGTAAAGTGGAGATAACAGTAGTACCTATGTTTGGGGTTATTTTAGGGATCAAATAAGATCATGTTCTTTAAACATTCTGCAAACCTTAAATATACTTAAAACATTTTGCAAACCTTAAAGCACTAGTTAAAATATTAATAGAAGCATGCTGAAGAAAAAAGACTCTGGAATGGCATGGAGAAGCTGAGAGTCACAAAGCAATGGGGTAACAGAGGTTATATCGGCAATTATTTGTTGACTAAATCATTCTTTAGGGCAAAATCAGATTCTTACTTGTATATCCCTTTAAATGTATAGCTGCATGCTCTCTAGCCTTTCCTAGAAGAACCAGAGGTAAGAAAAACTTTATACATAATCCTGGGACCTTCCAGAAGGCAAGCGAGTTGATAATGATGATGATAATGACAATAACAATGATAATGATGGCTAACACTTATATAGCATCTGTGGGTGCCCAGCACTATGCTAAAAGCTTTTACAAACATTATCTTATCAGATTCTCACAACAATCCTGCAAAGTCAAGTAAGCTGAGAAAAGTAACTTGTAGAGGAAAACACAGTATTTTCCCTCTCATTTAATGATATTTTATTTTATTTTTTCTAATTACATGTAAAGATAATTTTCAACATTTCTGTTAATAAGTATTTAAGTCCACCTTCCTAACCCAAGATTTTGGAGTTAATCTCTAACAAAAAGACAGATCAAGATGTAGGGCTACCAAGTCCTTTTATCTTCAAGATCTGTGGAAAAGCATCCATTAAAGATGTAAAACTATTAAGAACTTAAGGATGACAGAGGCTAGAATTTGAGATGAGATAGGTAATATGGTACATGGAAAATAGGCCCCAGATTCAAATACTGGCTTTGCTATCTTTATGTCTTCGAGCAAGTCATGAGATTTTCTGGCTCTCAGTTCCCTTCTTTTTTTTAATCCTCAACAGTTTTTTTTTTAAATTTTTCTAAATATACATAAAATAGTTTTCAACATTCATTTTCTAAGGATTTGTGGTCCAATATTTTCTCCCTCCCTTCTTTCCTCGCTTTCCAAGACAGCAAGCAGTCTTATATGGGTTAAATATGTACAATCTTTCTAAACATATTTCCATATTTGTCATGTTATGCAAGAAAAATCAGACCAAAAGGGGAAAAACCATGAGAGAAAAAGTGAACAAACTAAAAAAAATGAAAATATTACACTTCAATACACATTACATAGTTCTCTCTCTGGATGTGGATGGCATTTTTCCTCTCAAGTCTATTAGAACTGTCTTAGATCACTACATTGCTGAGAAAAGCTAAATCCATCACATTTGATCATCACATAATCCTGTTGTTACTATGTACAAAGATCTCCTTGTTCTGCTCGCTTCATTCAGCATCAGTTCATGTGAGTTTTCCAGGCTTTTCTGAAATCACCCTACTCTTCATTTCTTGTAGAACAATAATATTCCATGGCATTCATATACCATAATTTATTCAGCCATTTCTCAATTGGTGGACATCCACTCAATTTCCAATTCCTTGCCACTACAAAAAGAGTTGCTAAAAACATTTTTGCATATGTGGGTCCTTTTCCCTCATTTATGATCTCTTGGAGACACACTCCCAGCAGTGGCACTGCTGGTTCAAAGACTATGCACAGTTTTATATAGTACTGTGGGCACCAGCTCTCAGTTTCTCTATTCACAAAAAGCAAGATATAGAAGTAGACAACCAAAGGCTTCCAAAACTAAATCTATGTGTGAAAAAACTGTTAATTATTAAAAGATCAACTTTTCAGTTTGTTTTTGCTATCATGCATTTAGAGAACTTGGATTCCTCTTAATAGTAACAAGAAAAAGCACATTCATGAAAAATAATACAAAGTTCATCAACTCTCCCCTTTATGCACTTCATATATAGAGGGAATTTCCAATAAATTTTAGTATTAAGGGATATGAGATGGCTGAATATCAAAGAATGAATGCTTTTGAATTGTTGTGCTGGAGATTTTTGAGTCTGTTGGATTCAAATAAGCCAGTACTTAAAGAAAATTAATTCAGGCTATTCACTAGAAGGTCAAATATTGAAGCTGAAGCTTAAATACTTGGACCATATAACGAGAAGATAGCGTTCATTGGAAAAGACATGTTGGAATGCTGGGGAATACTGGCTGGGAAAGGCAAAAGATAGAGATGGCAGAGGAAGAGAGGAATACATATTATCTTGGAAACAATTTACATGGACTTGAACAGACTTCAAGAGAGTGGAGGACAGAAGAGTCTGGTGTGCACTGAACCATGAAGTCACGAAGAGTTGGACATGATTTAATGATTAACAATAACAAAAAGGGATATGAGTGAGAAAAGAATTCATCTCAATCTTTTAGGATTTAAACATGAAAAAAGGAGGGTGATCAGAAGGTCTCTCCAGACTTTAATAATTTAAAAGGATAACAGCTGGAAGAGGGGGTTGCAGAGTTTTCTAATCCAACATTTTATGATGAGGAAATTGAAATTAAGGAAAGTAGTGAGGTACTCAGGGGGTAGAATTTAAACCCATATTTTCTGCCTTAAGAGTCTGTGCTCTTTTTACTTTAAATACATTAGTTACTTTGAGCTTTACAACAACCAAATGAAAAGAAAATAATTATAATTATTAGAACCTCTCCTTTAAAGATGAGGAAAGTAAGATTCAAAATAAATGAAAAATGTGGGATTTGAACTCATTTTCTTAAATTCTACTTTTGCATTCTATCATTGCCTCTATACAAATATCACAGAGTGTAACATCAGTAAAAAAAAAGAAAAAGATAAAAAAGAAATATTTAGGCTATTTCTTTCTGCACAAGCTTCCCAATTATTAGACTTGTAGGATTCTGATATGTCAAACAAACATTTAGAATTATGGCATCTTAAGAACTGAAAAAGTCTGTAAAAATCTCCTATTCCTACTTCCTACACTAAACACTTACTATTTTCCAGGACTATGTCAGGTTTTAAAAGAAAAGCAAACAATTCTGAATAACATGGAATAGGACTGTCCTCTTAGGATTATCAGTTCATTTCTTAGGGTTCTTTGACTGGTAAAGGAAAGTGGATAGTTGCTCAAAGATAGTTGCCTAGGGTGTTTGAGATAGTACTAAGAAGGCAAAATGAAAATAAATCAAAGAACCAAAATAAATAGCATCTGTTAGAGAAAAAACCCCACTAAAACATGCATTCCACCTGACTGCCCCCCAGAGCCTCAGGAAGCTGGTTTGGGAGGGCTGACAAAATCATCACTTACACAATAGCATTTTTGCTATGACCTTCAAGTTGCCAATTTTTCAAAAGAACAGCTCTGAGAAAGGCAGCTGGTCGTTTTGACCTGGCCATGGGATATGTGAATATTTAAGGCTGATTCCCAGAAAATACACTGTGGAACAGTTGTAGCTTGTAGACTTTGTCCTTTCCTTTTTCTAACACAGACTATTGTGTGGTCTTGCACAAAAAGAAAGGTCTCTATTGCAATCTTTCTAAATCATAAGCTTATTTTTTCTTAGAAGAAGGTATTTCTATTACAGTTTGGACAAGTCTTCCAGCTTCTTGTTTTTTTTTTAATAATAGCTTTTTATTTTCAAAATATATGCAGATAGTTTTCAACATTTACCCTTGCAAAACCTTGTCTTCCAGTTTTTTTTTCTTTTTCCCTTACCCCTCTCCCTTAGACAGCAAGCAATCCAATATATGTTAAACATGTACAATTATTCTTTATATATTTCCACATTTATCATGTTGCACAAGAAAAATCAGCTCAAAAAGGAAAAAAAATGAGAAAGAAAGAAAAATGCAAGCAAACAATAAAAAAGATAAAAACATTCTGTAGTGATCCACATTCAGTCCCCATAGCCTTCTCTTTGAGCGCAAATGCCTCTCTCCATCACAATAACATTAGAAATGGCCTGAATCACCTCATTGTTGAAAAGAGCCATGAAGAGACTTTGTTTTTATAGTGAAAGAGTTAGAGAATCTGGGTTGAAGAAGTCCCACGTTTAATACTTCTATGCACAATCACCATCATAATCATTCCACTCTATTGGTAGCAAAGAATTAGAAACTGAGGTTATATCTATCAATTTGGGAATAGGTGGACAAGTTTATGTTAATCACAATAGCAAAAATAATTAATAATTATTAAAAATAATTAATTGAATAGTTTCAGGGAAAAAACTGCAAACATTTGAATGAACTCATACAAAATAAAGGAGGCAGAACTAAAAGATATATAAAATAACAATATTTTTTAAGATAACTTTGAAAGACTCAAGAATTCTGATCCACATAATGACCAGCCACAACTCTAGAATATTAACATTGAAACATGCTATCCATCTCTAGATAAAGAGATGACAGACTCAGAGTGCAGACTGAGGAATATATTTGAGGGTGTGTGTGTGTATGGATATATAAATATATACCTATATACTGTGGCAGTTAACTATAACACATAAAACCCAATATAATATGCATACATACACACACACCCTATACAAACTTATATGTGCCTCAATCAGCACTCTGAAATTTATATATATGCATATATATGTATGCATGTATATACACATATATATGTGTGTATATACACATCTATTTAATATCTGTACTCTGAGGATAACTTGAGGGAGAGAAAATTCAGAACTGAAAAAATAATTTAAAAAACCCAGAAAATAATTGTAATAGTATGGAGCAATGGGGACTTACTCCAAATATATAGTGTCTTTATGGTGGTTTGAACCAAACAAATAAAAAAACCCAAAAAACTGTCTTTAAGTCAATTCCGCGATCCATCTAGGAAAATTTCTATTTAATGTCTGGAGAAGGACAAAATGATGTTCTGTTGTACCTCTGGCTGTACCATTCTGTAGATTATTGGTACTATCAGCAGCTGGGAACAGGAAAAAAAGAAAAAAATATATGTATATACCCATATACAGGCATGTGTGTGCGTGTGTATTTCTTGAGTTGGAGCAAAGTTAGGCTCAATGAAAACTATTCCCTCATTAGAATTTCTGGGTTTCATTTAAAATAATGTTTCCCCCTGTAATAAGCTTCCTAGAAAAAAAGTTCCATTTGCCTTTTTGTTTCAAGTTTGGTCACGAAGACATGACCAAACTCATACCCCCAAAACACAAACTTATTACTCACTTTGGATAAGAACAATAAGTGAGGGGATGGGAGTGAGGAGGTTAATATCCCAGAGCCTTAGAGCAATGTATATAAAAAGCACAACCAAGAATAGAAACCAAGATTTCTCAGAGTATCTTCCATATTTTATGTCCTGGAAAACCATAGTCCATACCAGGAACAATATGATGTAGTCATATACTCTTAAGTGTTCTAAGATTCACTCATTTTGCTGTATTGCTCTTCCAAAGATAACAAGGCAGATCTTAAGAGATACAGAATCTGATCACATATGAAATCAGGCAGCCTTTCAATCCAAAGCATAAAATTCAAACAAAAGAAGTTATACACAGGAGAAAAAATGGAGTTCCTACCATGTTCTTCATGTTTTCTTGAAAAGAGGCTCCCTCACATATATAACATGTGAATGAAGATATGTTTTCTCTGTAGTTTTCTTCTGAAGAAAGGCACACTAATTTATGTGTTAAGTAGACATTTATTAGGCCTTGAATGCTATGGCAATCAAGGAAAAAGTCACCTACCAATGATAGGTATACTAAGACACTCTTGGTGGATGCATGATTAGGTACAACCCTTCAGGAAATCAACATATTATTTATAGGAAATATAAGCTTCTCCATTAGGTTGTAAATCCTTTAAGTTTAGAGAGACTATATTTTGACTTTTCTATCCCCATTGCTTAGCACAGTGTCTTATAGTAGTAGGCACTTAATGCTTACAATTTCCATAAAATTTGATCCAAAGATCCCTCACATATATAAATATTATACATATATACATATACATATATACACATTATATGCATAATATATTATACATTATATACATATATATTACATATAAACACATACAGTCACTCCAATAAGTTCACAGACAAAATGAAAGGTCCTGTACAGACTAAGATATTCATAGCAACACTCTCTGTTATAACAAGGAACTGGAAACAAAATGGATATCCATGAGGGTAGGCGTAGACAACCTTTTTTTCTTTCAAGGGCCATATGGATATTTATAATACCATTTGCAGGCAATACAAAAATTATCAACTTAAAAACTCAAGCAGTAGGAGATTGTTGTACTTAGCTTTCAACTCATCATCACCTGCAGTTGCCTTGGCAGGGCCAATCCAAATTATTTTACCAGCTTTATATAGCCCAGAAACTGGACATTCCTCACCTCTCCATTGGGGGAATAACTAAACAACTTGTGGTAAATGAATGTAATAGAATATAACTACAATAATAAGCACAATAACTATAATAAACACAGTCACTACAATAATATCTATCTAGTAACAACAGCAAAGAAGCCAAAATCAATGCTATGCAACTATAATGAATGAGCTTAGCCCCAGAAAAGAAATGAGAAAAATTTTCTATTCTCCTTTGCAGAAGATATGTGTGTATGTGTATGTATGTGTGTGGAGGGAGGGAGACTACTATGTGTGTCAAAAACTACATGCATAGGCAGACTTAGGTAATGAGTTATATAGATTTGCTCAATTATTTTCTTCCCTTCCCTTTCCTTTTTATTTTTTATTTTTAATAAGGAAGGACTATTTCAGAGAGAGAGAGGGGAATATGTTTGGAAACATAATTTGAAAACAAAAAATATCAGTATAAAATTCAAGGAGAAGGACGTTACTCAACCAGTTCCTGCTCACCAATGGCAGAGGTTATTTTTGTTTCCTTTATTTCCTTCAGGACTATTCAATTCTACACTAAAAAAATCTTATTCTGGGAATCCAAGACAATAGCACTTATTTTATCTTTTTCAGTCAACAAGCACTTATTAAGTTCTACAGCCCTATCACAAATACTGGGGATACAAAATAAGCCAAAGGCTTAGATGCTACCTGCCACCCATCCTAGACAGTTGTATTACGTATGTTCTTCACACCATAGTCCCAAGGTCATAAGTCATGACTAATGCTTCCTTGATTACAACATTCAGCTCTTTCCTGCTTGCTCCTTGTCACTGTTGCTGCCTCATTCTCTTAGAACAGGTAGAAACAGATTTTGCCCCAAAATGTGGAGCTTTGACAAGATTTTTCTGCTATGTGGTTAACACTTTAATTCAATCATTACTGAAAGGCATCCTTATTTCATAATTGGACTTACAGGGAAAGTGAAGTTGCAGTATCAGACTTACATTGCTTCCCTTTTTGCCAGAATACATTTCCTCAACACAAGTAATAATAAAGAGACATCAAATAATATACTGTTAAAATTCACTCTTCATCCTTTTGAAGCAGGATTCTTCAATCTCTGTGAAGTGGATCTTTTTTTTTTGTTTCCCTCAGCTTTGAAATCTCAGAGGCTAATGGTGACAGTTAAGTTCTTGAGTTTTAGTGAAAGAGCAATGATAATGAAGAGGATGTGTGAGGATCATGTTCTCCAAATGGAATTCCTAACACAAAGTAAGCAATCAGTGCTAATTGGAATATCTTTCCTGAGAGAATCCTAGATAAGCCCAAAGAAAGGCCACAGTAGAGAACAGTGAATGATAATAAAAAGCACAGAGATTGAGTGCTGGTTGGGAAGGACTATGGCTAAAGAAAAGAACAGGTAACATAACAAAACAAAAGATGGAGAAGAGAGGCAGAGGAAATAGAAAATCTGCTACCTCCTAGACCCTCCAGCAGTTTCATCTGTCATTATTAAGCCTTATTTAATTTTAAGTAATGAAACAAATTCACTAACTAGAAAGTTACAAGACCATAGATTTTGAGCTGGTAGGAATCTTGGAAATCATTTAGACCAGAGGTTTTTATCCAGGCAACTGCAAACTTTGTTGCTTCATACTGTGCTAAAAGAATTTTGGTGTAACTGGTTTCCTTCATAATCCTATGTATTTTTTTTACACATTTAGGCACATAATTTTGGGAATTCATTAGAATGTCAAAAGAGTCAATACCTTATTCCATGATCTAGACCAATTCCTTTGTTTTACAATAAGGAATACAAGAAATAAAAAGGCCATACAAGGCTGAGATTTCACCTTAGGTCATGTGACTTGATTTTTTTTAAAATCTCTAATTCAGCTAGGAACCCAATTTTTCTTTATTGAATCATTCTGATTGCAGCATAGCAATGAGAGGACTAGATGATAAAGGGAATAAGTTAAATAGAATTTTCCCTCATTTCTAGTCAACCAGGCAGCTGAATGTGTTGAATAGATATTATAGGTGTTTGGGAAAATGGCTTATTGACTCACTCATGAGTTCTAGAAGGAACTTGAGAAGGCCACAGTAAGAGGCCCCAAAGCACCAATTCACAACATGTCCAGACTATGTACTTTTAGGAACCTGAAGTAGCAGCAAAACCAACTTGGACTGGCTGCCACCAGGACATCTGTGCTTCTAATAGACAAAGGCTTGTCATTAATACTTTGTGTCTAAAATTATAATTACAGGACATGAATGCACTTGTTCCACATCATCACTTTGTCAGTTCAATCAGAAGATTGAGTAATACCCTCATTCAGTTTCTTCACTCTTATTTCTGCAAATACTGGAAAATATTATAAAAAGTATACCAATATCATCCACTATATATTTAAGCTGTGGGAGCTCAACTTGGACCTTCACATCTGCTTTGCAGAATACTTGCTATGGTGCTATCATGTTCTAGCACCATTATCCCAAACCTTTTCCTCTTTTCTCAAGCCCCAACTCTACAGTTAGCCCAGTTGATCCCAACTCTACTTTTACTGAGCAGCTCTAGATCATTCAAGTTGAACTCCCTCAGTTAAACCTCTCCATACCTTATTACTTTTTCTATGAGCTCACATATTATTTATTCCTTCCTTGTCATACTGATCTTAAACTCATCCCTCTTCATGGGATCCTTCCTCTTTTATAACCTGGACTCATCTGTCCTAAAAGACACCTTGCCCTTCACCATGCTAAATTCCATATCAGCTGACATTTCTTCCATTTTAATAATAATGATTCTTTAAAGAGTGTGCACCTGATGTCTATTTCCTCATGGGGTTCTCATTCCTCAATTTCTTGCAATTTGACTTCCAGTTCCATCCACTTTTCTGAAACTACTCTCTCAAAGGTCAACACTGATATTCTAATAGAAAAATCCAAATTCTGACACTTTTATTTCCAGTATATGACCATTTTCTTCATACATCTTTTGTCATGTTCCGATGCATAACTCTTTTGGGTCATCTCATTACTCCTTTTCAGAATCCTAGACTAATCCCACAATGCCAACATGGAGGAGGGGAAGCATGCAGGGAGAATGCTTCCTCTAAACCTCACTTGGGAGGTTCAATAAGCCAACTGGAATGAGGGTCGGTCTCTATGTGAAACATTCTGCTCTCCAGCAAGGAGAATATCTTTTGCATTATTGTGCTTCGTTTCAGCTTCATTTGCTCTCAGAAAAATTACTACTACTTACAATATGGAGCTCAAAGCTCACTAAAAGTTCTGTCCTTTAATCAAAGAAAGCAAGAAGGCCAGATCTATTAAAGAGAATCTCTTAGTAGACAGTTAAAAGTTTATGATAAAATAATATTATATGGAAGGTATTTGTTTCGCACTCTTTCCTGTTCCAAACAAGAGGATAAGAAAATCACAAGGGCTTATTAACATTGGTGACTTAAAAAGAGAATAGCAATAGCTCCATTAGTCTGATTTTATATACCACAGAGTCCTTGGCAAAAATACTGAAACATCAATCACAGAATAACAAAATACTCAAGTTGTAAGGGACCCCAAAAGTTTACCTTGTCCAATCATAGCTGAATAAAATTTAAAACAAAGCTCTTGGCAAACTGATATATGGTGACAAAAGATATGGTAGAAATGGATCTGCTAACTCCTTTTGGATAGACCTAATTCCTTTTCCTTTTTTTGGATAATTCCAATACTTAAGAAATTTTTCTTTTTATCCAACTCACATCTGTTCCTCTATAGATCCTTAGAACAATGGTTCTTAGAGTTTTCCCATTTTGTTTCTTAAAAACCAAAACATTTTTCATTTATTTGGATTTGATGGGAGAAAAAAAATCAATATAACAACTTTGATCAAGAATTTGGTTCACTGTGGATAAGGTGAATGGAACTGTTATGTATTTTTGAAAGTGGGAAGGCAAAATGAGTAATTTCAGAAATGCTTATGATAAATTCTTTCATGGAATAATCTGTTGGAAAAAAAGATGAACGTAGGCTGAAGATGGTATATTTATGTGTGGTTCTAACTGGATAAACAATAAACCCAGAGTATTGATAAATGGACCAGGGTTAGCTTGGGAGAAGGGCTCTCTAAAGGAGTGCCATAGGACTAAGTATTCATCATTATCCTTTGTAACATTTTTATCAGTTTCTTGAAGACATAGATAGCATGAAGTTAAGATATGTAAATAACAGAAAATTAAGATGGACTTAATCCAATGGACTTAATTAATGCATTGGCTGAAAGATCAGGAATAGAAAAAATTACAATGGTAGTTCAAGTCTAATAATTTGAAATTGAAGAATAATAAATATTAAATTCTGCATTTGGGTTAAAAAAATCAACTTCACACACAGAATTAGGAAGATATGGCTAGATGACAGTTCCCCCAAAAAAGAGGTTTAGTGATTAGTTGATTGAAGTTGGAATGAATCAGCAGCCAAAAATTGGATTTAATTTTAGGCACCAGGAATAAAAATAAGGGTGAGAAGAATACACTAAATCTACTCTAGTTAGGCCAAAGCTAGAAGACCGAGTTCAATTTTGGCTACCAGATTTTATGAGAGAAATTGATAAATTGGTGTATGTCTAAAAGAGAGTGACCAGGATAGTGAGATATACAGCAAGGGAAAATGAACAGATTGCAGATATTGAAAATAGAAAATAGAAAACAAGTGAAATGTTGGTTGTCTTCAAGTATCTGAAGCCTATATGGAAAAAAATAGATGCAGTCTATATATTTCTAGTGAACAGAATCATCAGGATCAATGATGGACACTCACAGGGAGACAAATGTCAGCTCAATTTCAGGGACAATTTACAATCAGGACTTTCTAAAAATAGAGTGGACTACCTTGCTAGGTAGTGAATTACCTTGTTGAGGGAACTGTCATATTTAAGAATGAACCCTTGTCAAATACACTAGCGATAATTCAGAATGAATGTAAGTAGGATTTTTGACCAGAAACTTTTGTTTCTGTTATGGTCAAAAACCCTGAGGGTTTTCTTCTCTCAGACTAATTTTTTTTTTTTGCTAGGCAAAAGAGGCCATTCTTTGCCTCAATTTAGTTACCTAGCTTTAAGCACTGAATGGGTATGGCCTCAGTTAAAGACTTCAGCTTAAAAAGGCCAAGATCCTCCATTATATCCACAACCATCTCAATCATCTTGATCTGTATCTTGCCACTGGACTCAGCTCCAGAGGAGAAAGTGTGGTTGATGACTTTGCATACCCTACCATCACTTAAATCCAACTAATTTGTTTGTCATGGCATCATCTCCCTTCCAGATTTCTCTTCCAGAATGGAGGATGAAAAACTCTTGTGAACCAAGCTGCCCCATTGGGAACCCATTTGAACCGGTCACTTGGGCAGCACAGCCCCTTCCTTCCTCCTTGCTTCTCTTCTTTCTTTCTTTCTTCCTTCCTCCCTCCTTCTTTCCTTCTCTTTTCACAAATAACTCTAGCATCCTTTCTCTAGTGACTTTTCAGCTTTCCTTCAACCCTTTTATCCCTGGTTTACAATTGCTTGTTTCTTTTTTTAAAAAAGTTGATATATTTAATAGTTAGTAGATATTTCCCCAAAATATTCAAACACCACCTGTGAAGCATATTCCCTGAAAAGTTAATCAATCCACAAAAAGGAACAAAGTGTTCTTTAAAGTTTTGTTAATATGCTATTAATATTATTATATCTAAGCAGAGGTTTTTTTTTTTATCTAAATGATGATTTTAGTAACACTGCTTTATTCATTGTATATTATGTTCTTTTGACTCCACTTTCATCTGAATCACTAGATTTAAACTTTCCCATTTTATCTGAATTCTTTATATTTCTTATTCTTTACAACACAAAGATATTTCATTTTATTTATATACCATAATTTCTATATGAGGATTTCCCCAATCCTGAGATGTTTTAATATGCCTTCAACTACTGAAAATATTGCTGCTACAAATATTCTTTATATATATATATATATATATATATATATATATATATATAAATTGATTTTTCTTGCATTATTCCAGATTGTTTTTGATAATGACTGAACCAAATCACTCATACAGACTTTGAAATAGATGTGTCTACCACTCCTGCCCCTTCTAAAATGTTTTCCTACCTTCTCTAATCTTTACCAGCTTGACAAAATTAAGGTGATAACAGGGTTTTAAAAAAATTTTATTTCTTGGATTATTAGTGATTTTATTTCCTTTTTTTGAAATCAGTTTTCAGAAGTTTTCAGTTTTTAAGAGAAGAAATCAAAGTTATTTATGGTCATATGAAAAATGTCCAAATCAGTATTGATTATAGAAAAACAAATTAAAACAACTCTGAGGTACCACCTCATACCTATCAGAAATGACATGCTAAAAGAGATGAGGAAAAAAACAGGTAAGCTAATGAACTGTTGGTGAACTGATCTAATCACAACTATAGCCCAAAGGACTATAAAACTGCACATACCCTTTGACCCAGCAATACCACTAGTAATTCTGTATCACAAAGAGATCAAAAGAAAAGGAAAATGACACATATGTATGCAAATATTTATAGCAATTTTTTTGTGGTGGAAAAAATTGGAAAGATTGAAGAGACACATCTATTGGGGAATAGCTAAACAAGTTGAGGAATATCATTATGATGGAATACTATTGTGTTAGGGAGATTGATTGGGGGGGGTTCAAAAATACATAATAAGACCTACATGAACTGACACAAAGTGAAATAAGATGAGCTGGGAGATGATTGTGCACAGTAAGGGCAATACGCTAATGATGATCAACTATAAAAGAGTTGGCTATTCTGATCCATACAATGACCCAAGACAATTCCAAGGGACTCATGACTTTAAAAAATGTTGTCCATAGCAAGAGAGAGAACCTATGACGTCTGAACACAAATTACATTATAATTTTCTCACTTTATTTTTTGGAGTTTTATAAAACATGACTAATCTGTAAATATGTTTTGTATGATTTCATAAGTATGATTATTATCATATTGTTTGCCTCAGCTCTCAGTGAGTGGTGAAGGGTGTGGTAGGCATAGAGAGAACTGAGAAATCAAAATTTAAAAAGAAAAAAATGCTAAAAGTAAATAAAAATAATTTTAAATAAATTTTAAAAAAGAAAGAAAAGACATCTACGCAAAGAGATATCCAGATAAACTCCAGTTAGTGCAAAAGAAGGAAGCCTAGAATGAAGGAAAAAGCTGAATGTCCTTTCAAAAATAAATAAATACAGCGCAAGCTAGGAAAAATTTTAATCAGTCCTTCTCCACCCAATCCATCTGCTTTTTTCAAAATAACAAAAGAGAGGAAGAGAAAGGAAATGTGGAAATCAACTTGCTTTGAGCCCTATGCACTGACTCCAATTTATTTTGCTAAAACATACACTTTCCCAGTTTCCACTCTGCAGCTGATATTTTTCTACATTCAAAGGAACCAATTTTCTCCAATTTTACAGTTTTTCCAGTGCCACATCTCAGATTCAAAGCTTTCTTCTCCAACAAGTGCTTGCCATAATGGAAATGAATGTAAACAAATGGAAACAGTCTAGGGATTCTGGTGCCCTTCATGAGAAAACTTCCAACTTTTATTTCCAAACTAAGCTGGAATGAGATGTTAGAAGCAATAAAAAGATAATTACAACCACTGATTATTGAAACCATGTCCTCACTGCTCAGGACCAGGAGTAAAGATGATCAGGCTCCTCTGAGTTGTTGCCCTTTGTTCTGGAAAAGGACCAAAATGTCATCACTATGTTAGAGTTAATTTAATGTGATCAACTGGCTTATCAGACCAATACAAGATCAAAATGCTTTGACACAAGTCAGATACAAATAGTACCTTCCTTCAAGGACTCATTTTTCTGTTTCTCTTTTCTTTGACTAATTCAGGAATCATTTACTCTATATCTACAATCTCTCTCTTATGAAGTTCATTCATTAACAAGGCTTCAAGAATAATCAGGATTATCATACCCAATCTTTATCACTAATCCTGACTTCTCATCTGAAGTCCAATTTTGTTTTACTAAATAAATGCCTGCTGAAATATTTCTACTTGATTTTCTACCATCACTTTGAATGCAAAATTAAATAAAAAAACTCTAAATCCTAATTCCCTGCTATGTTTTAGTAATTTCAAAGATACCAACATTTCCCCTAGTAATTCAGGTTTGAAATATCCATTGACTTTGGCATATACCTTTTTATGAGCCCCCATTTTATATTAGCTATTAAATCCTGTCAATTGGTCCTTCAAAACTCTTCATCACTTTACTCCTAAGATTTAATAAGTTGAAAAATCTCATGATCTCCCTACCCCTAGTGGCTGCCACTCCAGTATAACCAACATATTAATTTTCTTGAAACAATGTTCTCTCACCATCATATTAAACAATTTTCAGTTATGTAGGAATATCAAATGAAACAGAAGAACAGGTGAAGATAGAGAAAGCTGGGACTAAGAAGGGAGATAATAATGGGAAGGATTAGTCAATATCAAAGTAAACATTCTGATGCTGAAATGAAGATTAAGAGGGGGAACAGGATAAGAAAAGAATTACGATATAAATAGGATTCCCCATAACTGCAGAATTCCTGAATGAATTATAGTACATCAACATAAAGGAATATTACCATGTTGTATGTGACAAAAGAGATGATTTCAAAGTGGGCAGTATGAACTGATGGATAGTTATTTGAACAGAATCATTCAATTTCTATGTATTAATACTGTACAGAAAAATAATTTAAGAACTATTGTCAAAATAATGACCATCCATGTATACAGATGACCTGTAATGAAGCATGAAAAAGAAGTGATATACTTGAAAAGGTATTTATTTTTTGGCCATGGCCACTACATGTATATGTTTTACTTGGCCATATTTGTTTGTTACAAGGGATTTCTTTTTTCTGTTTTTAATTGAGGGGAGCAGAAGTGTGTGAAAGAGATGAGGTTAGCAATTATGATAGAAAAAAGAAAGAAAAAAGAGAGGATCAATGAAATTTTCTTAAATGCACAAAAGAAAACAAAAATTCAGAAAAAAAATCATACGCAAGAAGATGGAAAGTAAAAGGCTAAATTTATTATTTACCAAAAAATCCAAACAAAATCACCAATTAATGTTAACTAGAGATTCATTATTTCACATAAAAATATCTTTATAGTCTATTCAGCATATGAAAATGTTTATTTTGTGTTTGTTAAGTTCAAAATAAAGCATAATTTAAAACACGTAGCTCAATATTATTTTTAAATCTATAATTTGTATAATTCTTACTTCATTCAGCAGTTCTCAGTATACATATTAAGCCAAAGACAAAAAGTTAAAGTAAAGATACAGAGAAATCACATGAAATCATGATAGTGGAAAAAGACCATAAAACATATTTACAAGAGACTCTCATGGTATATTTTTCATGTATGATAGTGACAATTAATTTACTTTACCTGCATCAAAGAGCATGACTCAGAATTTTTAACCAACATTCAAACCTGAATGACATGTACAATGAGACATCCTAGAATTTTCAATGTCTTGTTCTAATCATTACAAAAAGTAGACGTGAATAATTTAAGCCTAGAGTCTTAAAACAGACAAAACACTATTACAACTCAGTATATTTTCTCCAGACAAAATAAATAAAATGAATTAGTTCTGGACCACTACAAACAATATAAAATTTGAAACTGTTTTCTTAATTTTCGTGATTGGTGTGCATTAAAAACAGAAGAATCTCTTTTTCATTGGGGAATTATATTAGCTTCTTTCTTATTTCCTGGGCATCTTTCCTACATTTTTTGAACTGGGGGAAATCAGAAATGCTTTAGGAGAGTTGAAGGCAATTTTTCAAAAAGGTGGAATTCTAAAATATCTTCAAAAGGATAAAGCCTAAAGAAAAGTTAGATAGGTAGTCATTTTTGGAGTAGTATTTTTTTCAACAGCCTCAGCACATAGTGGACTACCAACAGCTGCATAGACAAGAATCACCAACTAGTTGACCTTAGCCAACAACATTAACATTAACAGCAGCATCAACATCACCATCATTCAATGACAACTATTACTCAAATTTATATACTGCCTCAAGGAATACTTTCCTTACAATAACATGGACTAGTAGGTAGTGCAAGTACTAGGATTTCTCATTTTACAGTTGAGCTAAGGCTCAATGGGATTATCCATAGTCAAGTATCTAATATTTTAACCACTCAAAGACTTAGTTTCCATTTAATTCAATTCAACAATTATTACAATGTATATCAGATACAAGGGACCATACTAAGTTTCAATGATACAAAAACAAAAATAAGCAATATCTGCCTTATATTCTGTAGGGGGAAAACATATCTTCAAGTAAATAAATTAAAGGTAATTTAAGAAGGAAGAAAACCCTAACAAAACTGGAGGAATTTTAAAGACTCATCTCTAAAATGAGGGAGCCGATATAGTTCAAAATCTCAAACTGTAGATTACAGCTCCATGTGAGGTCTCCTAATTGAATGTGTATGTTGTGAAATTATGAATTATTATCAGTAAATGTTTGATTTGTATATCTGTTTTATCTACCTATATTCCTGATATCAAGTAAAAATTTCTTGAGCAAACAGAGGTAAAGAATGGAAAAAAGTTTAAGAAGCCCTGAGATAGATGACTTCTAAGGTCAAAAATAAATGATGATTCTATGCTTCAATAGCATGTTTTTCTGAATCAGTGACTGGTAATAACTTGACCTACCAAAAAGAAATTGAAGGAAAATACAATATTTCATTTTCTTAAATCATCTCAAACAAAAATAACTTAACCTTTGAAACTAAGAATAATCCCACAAGAAAAAATATATCTCTTTAATAGAATTGAGAGTGTTCAAGAATTTCTGGTGAAAATATAGGAACTAGATAGGAACTTTGAAATGCAAATACAAAAGACAAGATCAATCAAGAAATGTAAATAAATTTGAGCAATCAGAAGGGATTTTGTGGTGATGTAGTTCTAACACTCTAATATGGGAAGAAGAAACAAATGTGTTGCCAGAACTTTACTGACTTTAAACGATACTGAGGAAATTTAAACAAAAATAGGAGAATTTTTAATACATTGATTCTGATCTGATGGTTTTAAGAGGGGGAAATAAGGGAAAGTTAAAAGGAATAGCTGGGACACTGATGCATTGTTGGTGGAGCTGTGAACGGATACAGCCATTCTGGAGAACAATTTGGAGCTACGCTCAAAAAGTTATCAAACTGTGCATACCCTTTGACCCAGCAGCATTTCTATTGGGCTTATATCCCAAAGAAATCATAAAGGAAGGAAAGGGCCCCACATGTGCAAGAACGTTTGTGGCAGCCCTTTTTGTAGTGGCTAGAAACTGGAAATTGAATAGATGCCCTTCAATTGGAGAATGGCTGAATAAATTATGGTATATGAATATTATGGAATATTATTGTTCTGTAAGAAATGACCAGCAAGATGATTTCAGAGAGGCCTGGAGAGACTTACATGAACTGATGCTGAGTGAAATGAGCAGAACCAGGAGATCATTATACACGGCAACAACAGTACTATATGACGATCAATTCTGATGGACATGGCTCTCTTCAACAATGAAATGTTTCAAACCACCTCCAATTGTTCACTGAAGAAAGCCATATACACCTAGAGAGAGGGATGTGAAATGTGGACCACAACATAACATTCTCATACTCCTTGATTGATGTTTGCTTACATTGTGTTTCCTTTATCTGATATATC
>JAJPUD010010250.1:46315-60751 GCA_023553655.1 Myrmecobius fasciatus | reverse complement strand
TGAGTTCTGTGTTTGGAGGTTGAATTTTTTGTTCAGATCCGGTCTTTTCATTAGAAATAGGTGAAATTCACCTATATCATTAAATGACCATCTTCTTCACTGTAGGATAATGCTCATTCTAGCTGGATAGGTTATTCTTGGCTGTAATCCAAGTTCCTTTGCCTTTGGGAATATCTGGTTCCAGGCCGTTTGATCCTTCAGTGTAGAGGCTGACAGATTGTGTGTGATTCTAATTATTGATCATCGTTATTTGAATTGTTTCTTTCTAGCTGCTAGCAAAATCTTTTCCTTGGTGCGATAGTCCTGACATTTAGCCACGATAATCCTTGGGGTTTTAATTTTGGGGTCTCTTTCAGAAGGTGATCGGTGAATTCTTTCAATGGTGATTTTGCCTTCTGCTTCTACAACCTCAGGGCAGTTTTCTTTCAGGATTTAGATTCTTTTTTTCCTCATGGCTTTCAGGAAGTCCAATAATCCTTAGATTGTCTCTCCTAGATCTATTTTCCAAGTCAGTTGTTTTTCCTAGGAGATATTTCATATTTTCTTCAATTTTGTCATTTTTTTGTTTTTGTTTGACTGATTCTTGAAGTCTTATTGAGTCATTCACTTGCATTTGTTCAATTTTTATTTTTAAAGTGTTGTTTTCTTCAGTTACCTTTTTTAGCTCCTTTTGTAACTGGCCAATTGAATTTTTTTGTTCATTGCACTCTTTTTCCACTTCACTAATTTTATTTTTAAGTGAATTATTGTCTATTTCTAATTCACCAACTTTGTTTTTCAATAAATTGGTGTCTTTTTCATATCTCTTTTTCAGGGCATTATATCCTTCTTGCAAGATATTGTATCCTTCTTGCACTGATCTCAGTTTATTTTCCCATTTATCCTCCAGCTCTCTTTTGAGATTCTTTATTCAATCTTCCAGAAAGGCCTTTTGAAAAGGGGACCAGTGATGGTCCTTAATAACTTCCTCTGTAATTTTGTCTAAAGGAACCTCAGGATCTGGGGTCATCCCTTCTTTCTCTCAATAGAAGCTGTCTATGGTGAGAGCTCTCTTTTGCTTCTTCAGTTTTTTAGACAGTGTGGGGGTCTGTTTAAGGCTAGAGTAGCCTCAGCTGTGGTACTTTGCCCTGAGGCAATTCTGCTAATTAACTTAAGGTGCTGGGCTCGTGGGGGCTAGGACTTTTTCCAAAGTACTCCTTAAAAAAGGCAAATCTGCCAGAACACCTGCCCCCAATCAGGGCAGAGTGTCCCAAGTACCTCAGATATACTCCAGGTGTTTGAAGTTTGGAGTTTGGAGTTTCTGCCACGCTGAGTTGAGTCCCACCCTCACTTCCGGGCTGCACGGAGTAAACTGTTCACCCCTCTCCCCGAGTTAAATAGACCTGATATGAAATTCTTCAGAGATATCTGAAAGCAGTGTCCAAATATTTCTGGAGTCATTGACTTGAAGATCAATTCAGAGGCTTATTTTATTGCTGATTTGAGAGAAGATCGGAGGAGGACGCAGAGAGTCACGTTTTCACTCTGCCATCTTGGCTCCACTCCCCGGAATTTTGTTCTATAACATTTTTGTGTCATGGAACCCTCTGACAATTTGGTGAAGTCAATAGATCCCTTTCTCAGAATAATGCTCTGTTGAGTTTTGTTTTAGTTCATGACTGAAGGAAATACCATATTTCAGGAAGAGGTTGGTGAAAATAAAGATGTACATTTTTCCATCCAACTTCATGATCACCCTGAAATCTATCCATGGGATTGTTGAAGGTCTGTGAACTTATGGTTAAAAACCCCAGTCTGCCCAACTGGCCTTATAAAAAGTTGGACATGATTGAAAAATGACTGACTAAAGAAAGGCCCCCAAAATAGGAGCATTTTCTGTACTTGGTTGGTTCTGTCTTGTTTGAAGCCAAGGGTTTAACATAAGATTTCAATTCTATTTTAGATATTCTTTTAGATTATTTTTGTAGATGATTACTAAGTTTATAATAAAGAAAGTTTCTAAAATTAAATAAATAAAAAAAATAAAATAAAAAATGCTTATTGAGGAAAGGAGAAAAAAAAACCCAGTCTGGATAGTTTGTAAGATGCCTCCTAATTCTAAATCTATCATTCTGAGGGGAATTATAATTACTTTCCACCTGGTCATTCAATAATCATTTATTCAGTCCCTATAATGTGGCAGGCACACTGGAATATAAAAAACACAATTAAAATAGTCCCTGGCTTCAAGGAATTTACATTTTTCTGAAAGAAAACTATCTAGAGAGAGTCAATCATGTGAGAAAATGTTAACTTTTCAAAGTTATGCAAATTAAAATTTTTATTGAGATTTTTTAAAGTCTTCTATAGAGTTGCTTATAATTGGTTAATTTTGGGGCAAGAGAGGAGAGAAATATTAACTCTACTAACGGTATCTGCTATCATGAAAGTAAAATACTCAGAGGGTATCATAATTAAATTCAATTGTCATGATTATAGTTAGCTATTGGAAGCAGCTGGTGTTTAGTTTGATAAGAATGTTGGGCTTGAAATCATGAATAACTGAGTTCAAATCTGGCTTCAGACATTTACTAGCTGTGGAACCCTGAGAAAATCTTAATATCTTTTTGTCACAGTCACATCAACTGTAAAATGGGAATAATATTAGCACCTACTTCAGAGGGTTGTTGTGAAGATCAAATGGGATATTTGTAAAAACACACAGCACAATGTGTGGCATGTAGTAGACATTATATAAAAATTTATTCCCTTATCTTTCTTTCCCTGTAGGGCTCTCAGCACATAATATGTGAGCTTTTACCTAAACACTCATTGACCCATTTATTTGAAATGATTTATATTACAAAATAACATCTATTTCAGGACAATCAAGTATTTCTCAGAAAAGGGAAACTAATCTTTTTCTTTGTAGTGCAGGTATCTCTAACTAGCTACAATTTGTAGTTTGCTCATCTTTTTTTAATGGCAGAGACTTCTGGGAATGAGTGACAGTAATTTGGGATCTATTGAGAGAGAAACCTGGTTGGCAGCATAGAATAATCATGTTGTATTTACACAATCAAGTCACATCTTTTCCTTTCCTCAGTCTCTCAGGAAAGAAGCAAAATAGGGGCAGTTAGGCAGGAAATCTTTTATGCATTTTTGCTCCTCAACTTTGCCTGGCATTGAGCATGAAAAAGATGAAAAATGGTGCTATGAGAAGAATATATTTATTGCTTGAAATCTTTGTCATATGAAGAGTTGAACATATCAGGGGAAACACAGATATAAGTGACAGTCACAAAGGTATAATTTAAAAGATTTCTATCTCAAAAATCAGAAACTTTATGTGTCAGTTTAGTTGGAAATTCCATTCTTTTTTAGAAATAAAATAGCAGTGTCTCTTTTCTTTAGTGAAATAGAGAAATAACAGTCTCTTAAAAGCAGATTCTCTATAATCATACCTATTTAAATGAATCTCCCTGAGTACATCAGTGAATGCATGCTGTTTTGTAAGAAGGGATAAAAATGCTATTTCTTGTTAATGAATAATTTATGACATTTAATTTCTCTTACATTTACAGAAGTCATTGTGGTTGTAAGATTCATAATAGGAGAGACATTTGGCAATTCATAATTAAAATGGTCAAAAATGGCTATTTGCTCCCTTAAATTTCTACCCTCAATTTTGAATTACATCCTGAAAACCAAAATAGCTACTATGAAAAAAGGCTTGGGGGATGTTTTTTGTTTTGCTTTTCCTTTTGGGAATGAGTAGCCTTTACTTGCTGAATTGAACATGGAGAAAGTTCATGTAAGGAAGGAAAATTTGACTTGTATTTGTCTCATCTATTTTGCTTTGAAAATATGATTGTAATGTTGTAATCACCCAGGGAAGATGCGACAGGGGGAAAGGGGATTAGGATTATTCCTGATGCCCACATCATTATACAATATAAATGATAGACTATCCTATTGATACATAAGGCTGGTTCTAATTGTGAACATGGAATGTAGTTGAAGAATGAAGACATCTGACTCAAATAAAATGCTGCACTAATATAAGCCCCTCTTCTTGCCCACAAAATTATTGCTTAGCTTCAGATACATATAATTAGCTCTCTTTAGGGATGTTGGGTCTACCCTCTCTACTGCTTTCTCATCCAAACCACATTCACTGTAGGACAGAAGCCAAATACAGCATTTTAGTTCCAACTCTGCTATCATCCTACTCTGGAGCCTCAAATATCCATTTAAGCTGTCTGTATGTCTGGGGGTGGCAGTAGAGTTTTTATTGCACACACAAAAAATACAGAAAAAAGCATTAGTGATTTCAGATGCCTTGAAAATAAAAAGCACTGTGAGAATTGGGAGGGGGTAATATCTTTTAAATAGTTTTCTCTAGAGGTTTTTTTTTGGGGGGGGATTGTTCTTTCATGAGTGATGGTTGATCAAAAACAAGCACAGTAAGTAATAGCCCTTCTGATAATAATGAAAGGCCACAAGATTTTTCACATCATTCAACTATGTGAACATGCATATTCTACTAACAAAGCCTTTCAAACCCCAAGTGTAAGAAAATTGGCAGGAAGGACATCATTAAATATGTGTATGATCTAAAAAGGAGATAGAACAATCATGGAGACAGAACAAATAAAAAGATGGGCAGCTTAGGTACCACTTTATTACCTTAAGGATGTTAGAAGAACCAGAGGCAGGCTTTAGTACATTTCATAAATCATAGAATCATAGGTTAAGATCAAGAAGCAAATCCACAATACATGTAATGCAATTCTCTCCTTTTACAGATGTAAAAACTGAGTTTAAGTGACTTGACAAAGATCACACAAGTAGTAAGTGGCAGATTTGGGTTTTGAAGCCAAATCCATTATTCTTCTCACTGTTCCATGATCTTCCTATCAAAGATCAATTGTGCTAAAAAAGAAACTTGAACCTTAAACTATCAGATTTAAAAAGCCTAATGTTTCCCTGACTGAGTTATCTGAGTTTCTGACTTTTCCAGAAAGCATCCACAGATATGGAGAATTATATCAGATAAGAAAACAGCTAGGTAGCACAGTGTATAGAGCTTATGGCTTGGAATCAAGATAACCTTCATTCATATCCTACCTCAGACGCTTGCTAGATGTATGACCCTGGTCAAGTCACTTAACCCTTCTTAGTCTCAATTTCCTCATCTACGAAAGGGGGCAGTTAGCTGGAATAATGGATAGAACACTAAGCTTGGAATTAGGAAGACTTATGAGTTCAAATATGGCATCAGTCATTTACTAACTGTTGTGATTGTGGACAAATCACTTAATTCTGTTTGCCTCAGTTTCCTCAGTAAAATGAACTGGAAAAGGAAATGGCAACTACTCCAGTATTTTTGCCAAGAAACCCTCAAATAGGATCAATCAGATATGATTGACAACAACCAAAATATGAATATGCTAATAGTGCCTATTTCCCAAGGTTGTTGTGAAGATCAAATGAGTTATTATATATAAAATGTTTTGCAAACCTCAAAATGTTATGTAAACATTAACTGTTAAGTCAGTTTATCAATATGGGCTTTAATTTCCTCATCCACAAAATAATGGTGTTGGACTGGGTGAACTTTAAGGTACTTCCATCTCTGAATCTCTGATCCTATGATCCAAGTATGTATCTGATAGATATGTTGGCTTTTGGTCATCAAAATAGCCATATTACCATGGAAAATCCAGGAAAATATTGCTAGGTTTAGGGGCTTTCTTGTTTATTGTCATTGGCTTTTTTGTTATGTTTTGTTTTGCCCAAAAGTTTAAACATCCTGAGAATGGGAACCATGCAACTTAGAGGCTTCAATCATCTTCTTATTTTAGAATCCTTAAAGCAATTACTTCTCTTACTCTGTTGTGGATGAAGAGGTTAGATTTTTTTTAATGAATCTAAATATAGTACTTCAAAAGTATACCATCTCAAAAAACCCAAATCTTGCTCAAGGGACAACTGATTTATAGCTACAAATTGTTGAGGAATTTTATGATGATTCCTATTGGAAAGCACTACTTTCTCAACAATTTTGTGTTAGCATGTGGGAAAAGATAATTCATTCATCCATTCAACATATATTTAAGTAACTAATGAGTGCAGAGATCACTGAGTTAAGTGCTGCTTGTGAACTAAATTTTAGTTAAAGCATAATTCACATGCCTAACCTCACAAAGCATTACGGTTATATACTTTTCCACAATGAAAAAGTTTGCATTTAATTAAATATCTTTTTTTAAAAAATAACTTTATAATTGACTGAATTCAACTATTATATTCCCTAAACCACTTGATGTATACAGAGAATAAATTAGCCATGTTTAGTTCTAAAAGAAACAATACCTATATTCATGTATTTATTGGTTTAATTAACCTCAAATGCCTATAAGGTTCTTCTCACTGGACAAGATACTATAAGGAAGAATAATTGTACATGCAATTTATAGACTACTAGAAGACAAAAATAAATTGCTAAAATGTTTACATAGTTACAAGGTTGCATATTGACATAAACATTTGCTTGTGAAAAGGGGTTGAAAAAAAAAGCTTACTAACACTCATCCCAGTACTATTCTTGGAAATGGACCCAGAATGGAACTTGGATTAAAAGGACAGTGGAATAATTTGATCCCTGAATTGAACTTGAAAAAACATCATTCAAAACTCTGGTCATTTTGTGAGAGAAAACACTTATAATAAGCACAGAGAGTTTGGGACTTTGCCTCAGGTATCTGTTTATGATTACATGTGATTCTTCCTCCAACGGACAGGGTTCTCTCTATCCAGACCCTCTCTAATCTGGTTTGGTCTGACCTTCAAAGGTTTTCATATTACCATGTCCCCCCCCCTCCAATCCCACAAGGTCTGTCTTACATTTCTTTACTGATTCTGACTACACACTGGGACAGATTATCTAAGCTTCTATCTCTAGCCACAGGATGTCCAGATCAGCAGCAACAGTGTTGGCTTTGGAGACTGACTCCCTTGATACTTCTCCCTCCAAGACCTCTTTTGCTCTGCCCTCCCTTTCTGCTTTGTCTTCTGGGATGGTTCTCTATCATCCATTTCTCTTTCATTCTAGGTGTTTTCCCTTTATCTTCTATTGTTGTTGTTGCTGCTGTTGATGTTCAGTTGTTTGTCATCTCTGACATTTTGTGACCCTATCAGTGATTTTCTTGGCTTTTGCCATTTCCTTATTCAGCTCACTTTACAGATGAGAAACTGAGACAAATAGAGTTAAGTGACTTGCCCAGAATCACACAACTAATAAGTGTCTGAGGCTGGATTTGAATTCAGGAAGATGAGTCTTCTGGACTTTAGTCTCACACTCTACCCTCTGTGCCACTTAGCTCCCCCCATCTTCTGATGCTTACTTAAACAAATTTCTCAAGGAATTGTCTCTTTTGAAACCTTTGTTAAAGCAGACTGACTGATCCTTCTATCATACCTTTTGAAACACAAGGCTAAGAAGCTGCCACATTTCTTTCTACCAGATGCCATTTTCAGACCCTTCTTCTATTACCATCATTTAATAAGCATTTGACTCTTAAAATTCGACTTTTATATATTTTTTTTTCCTCTTAGATATGTACTTCTGGCTCACTGTCTCTTTTCCTAATAGGCTCAAAATCTGTCTAATAGTCTTTTGCTCTACTCCAGATCTTGTCACTTTTAATATCATGCATTCTAGTTCCTCCACTTCCCTTACTCCCATAATTGTTTTCAGTCTATATACATGAGTGGTCATATACATCTCAACTTCCATTCCTCCAGGTCAAATGAATAAGTCCCAACTGATAGTATTTGCATTCATGTCTTTGCTAGAAAGCACCTCTATCCTTTCCAAATCCAGGATCTTTTCCCACATTTTTATGCTAACACAAAAAAGTAGAGGGCTGTTTGTTTGTCTTTCAATTGTTATGGTAGTTCAGTGCTTATCCATAGCAGGTACCTAATAAATGATGGAAAATTGATCAATAAACATTTATTAACCACCTACTATGTGTCAAGCATTGTGCTAAGTGCTGGGGATGCTAAAAGAGGCAAAAGATAGTGCCTTCAAAGAGCTTGCAATCTAATGAGGGAGACCACATGAAAGAAATGTATAGAAAGCAAGCTATGTATACAATAATTAGGAAACAATTAACAAGAGAAAAACATTGGGATTAAGAGGAGCTGGGAAAGGCATCTTGTAGAAGCTGGGATTGAGACATAAAGGAATCCAGAAAAAGTCAGTAGTTATAGCAGAGATATACCCAGAGAAAATGCCTGGATCCAAGAAATGGATTGTCTTATTTATGAAATAACCAAGTGATTATTGTCATTGGACTGAAGAATATGGGGAGTAATATGTAAGAAAACTAGAAAGATGGAGGGGAAGTAGGTTATGAAGGACTTTTAATACCAAGAAAAATATTTTGTATTTGATCCTGAAGGCGATCATAGGAATTTATAAGGGGGTAAGTAGGGAGAGTGGTTAAGGAGGCAGGGCAATGACATGATAGGATTTTTGCTTTAGAAAAATTATTTCATTGAAACTAT
Source organism: Myrmecobius fasciatus (assembly GCA_023553655.1). NCBI lineage: Eukaryota > Metazoa > Chordata > Mammalia > Dasyuromorphia > Myrmecobiidae > Myrmecobius > Myrmecobius fasciatus. Next base: position 52,195 of record JAJPUD010010250.1, on the reverse strand, counting down.
CTCTAGTCATGTGAAAAGGTGTTCTAAATCATTATTGATCAGAAAAATGCAAAATAAGATAACTCTGAGATACCACTACATACCTCTCAGATTGGCTAAGATGTTGGAGGGAATGTGGGACACTGATACACTGTTGGTGGAATTGTGAATGGATCCAATTATTCTGGAGAGCAATTTGGAACTATGCTCAAAAAGTTACCAAACTGCCTTTGACCAGGCAGTGTTTCTACTTGTCTTATATCCCAAAGAGATCTTAAAGGAGGGAAAGGGACCCACATATGTAAAAACATTTGTGGCAGCCCTTTTTGTAGTGGCAAGAAACTGAAAACTGAGTGGATGCTCATCAGTTGGAGAATGACCAAATAAGTTATGGTATATGAATATTATGGAATATTATTGTTCTGTAAGAAACGATCAGTAGGATGTTTTCAGAGAAGCCTAGAGAGATTTATATGAACCGATGCTAAGTGAAACAAGTAGCACCAGGAGATCGTTGTAAATGGCAACAATAATATTATATGATGATCAATTCTGATGTATGTGGCTCTCTTCAAGAATGGAATGATTCAGACCAGTTCCAATGGTCTTGTGAAGAGAGCCATCTACACCTAAAGAGAGGACTGTGAGAACTAAGTGTGGTTCAGAACATAGCATTTTCACTCTTTTTGTTGGTGTTTGCTTACTTTTTATTTTCTTCATCATTTCTTTTCTGTTTTGATTAGATTTTTCTTGTGCAGAAATATAATTGTATAAATATGTATGCATATATTGGATTTAATATATATTTCTATCGTGTTTAGCATATATTGGAATACTTGCCATCTAGGGGAGGGGAGGGTGGGAGAAGGGGGAGTGGAAACTGGAACACTACAGTTTTGCAAGGTCTAATGTTGCAAAATTATGTATGTGTATGCTTTGAAAAATAAAAAGTTTTAATAAAAAAAGAAAAAAGAAAAATTATTTCAGTGTTTAAATGGAGAATGGATTGGAGTGCAAAATGATTTGAAACAGGCAGACTCACAAGCAGACTACAGCAATAGTTCTAGTGTAAAGCTATGAGGGCCTGTACTAGAGGTGAGGCAGTGTCAAGAAGAAAGAAGGGGGACATACTCTAGAGATGTTGCAAGGGTCTGATCAACAGTTCTAAGCAACATCTCAGATATGAGAGGGGATAAGTTATAAATCTATATTGTGAGCTTGAATGACTGGGAGAATGGTGTTTTCCATGATTGTCTATATAGTAATATCAAAGTAGGAGGTGGGGAGGGTTTAGGGGAAAAGATAATTTCTGTTTTGGATATTTTGAGTTTAAGATATCTATGAGATATCTAGTATGGGAAGTCTAAGATGCAATTGCAGAGGCGAGATTGGAGGTAAACAGAAAGATTAGAGCAGGAAAGGTAGATTTCAGAATCATAAGCATTGAGATGGTAATTAAATCCAAGGGACTTGATGAGATTGCCAAATGAAATATTATTGAAGAAGAAAAGGCCCAGGACAGAATTCCAAGGGACAATTATGATTAGAAAGCACTGAAGAGGATCCAAGAAAAGACTGAGAAAAATTGGTAAGATAGGGAGGAGGAGAACCAGGAAAAAGATTACTAAAAACCTAAAGAGCAATCAATGATGTCAAAGGCAGTAGAGAGGTCACAGAAAATGAGGAATGAGACAAGGCCATTAGATTTTACAACTAAGAAATCATTAGTAACTGAAGAGAGCAGTTTTGGTAGAATGATAAAGAAAAAAGTCAGATTGTAATGGGTTAAGAAGAGATTAGGAAGAGAGAAAGTGGGAGTATCTATTGTAGACGGGGCTTTTTTTTTTGCAGAGTTTAGCTACAAAGAACAGAAAAAAAATAGAATGGTAGTGAGAATGGAAGGTTTAATGAGGCTGGTTTTTTTTCAGAATATGAGAATACATGGGCATGCTTGTAATTAGTAAGGAATGAACCACTGAAAAGGGAGAGATTAAAAGCAAGTGAAAGTATGAATGACAGAAGCAGTAATCTGTTGGAGGAGATGGGATGGACCAGGAACAAGTAGATGAAAAGAAAAAAAGTAGAGGGGTAACCTTGGTGAAGATTAAGACCACTTCATGATGTGAAACAACAGTAAAGGAAGAGAAATTAGTAGAAGGTATCTGGCTGATAGAAGATGAGGGAGAGAGAAGAGGAAAGAATTACTGGAAAATGACTTCAATTTTTTCAATAAAATATGAGATGAGGGGCTCGACTGAAAAAGTGAGAGTAGGGGAGTCATGAAAGGTTTGAGGAGAGATAAAAATATTTGGAAGAGCTACTATGGAGAGGAAGATAATGAGTTTATCAGGGAGGTAGAGTAGTATTCTCTGGCAGCAGTAAGAGCCCAACTGAAGTTATGTAACACAAATTTCTAGAATTTGTTAGTGAGGATGATTGTGTGATTTTTATCCATTCATTTAGCAGTACATGAGTAGGAGAGAGTGACAAATGGTGGGACTGATACAAGGCTGAGGCTTGGTTGGACATAATCCACAATATGATGAAGGGGCTATGGATTCAAGAGAGGAGGACGGAGTTGAATTGTTTCACTATGCTATCAAGATGAGGAAAAGAGGAAAGAGTGGGTAGTACAAGAAGAGACAGTTATGGAAGAGAATTGAGGGATTAAGAAACAAGAGATCATGGAGTAATCAATAATAGGGTTTTGTTAGGGAAGTCAGAAGAAAAAATGAAAAGTTAATAGATTATAGTCAGTTTAGGGGATTTAAGATTTCTTTAAAAGGTTGCACATTTGTTTTTGATGGCAAGATCAAAGTAATGACCATCTGTGGGTGTTACTGAAGTTAAGTAAGGAGTAGATAATAAGAAATGGGTAGATTGAGAAACTGAGTGGTGGGACATTTGGGAAAGAATCAATAAGAGCAAGAATTGGAAAAGAGACTGAATTAATTAGGTACAAACTCATTTAGTAAAGAAGAGGAGTAACTTGAGGGTACATAGACAGCAGCTACTAGGATTTTTTTTTGAATGGTAGATATACATGAACCTCAAAGGAAAAGGAGTTATTGAGTGATAGAGGTGGGAGGAGAACCTGGAAGTGGCAATGAGGGGCAAAGAGTATCCCTATGCACTTTCCTTAACCAGTGAGTTGAAAAAAATCAGTGACAGTGCAGTAAGAGCTGGAAAGGGTAGTTAGGGAGGCTGTGCATCAGGGGAAAGTCAGGTTTCACTAAAAACTAGTGAAGGGTAAAAGAAAAGTGAATATGAGTTTGTCTATGGAACAGGCATCTCAGAGGGAACAGTGGAAAGGTTGAGTAGAATTAGGTTGAAATTTTGAGGTAGAAGGGTTGTGGGAAATGTAGATTAAGAATCATCTGGTGGGGAGTGTAGAATGGGGTTTGGATGATAACCTACAGGAGTTTAAAGCCATTGGTTTGTGTCAGAAATGGTCAAATATGAGAATGTTCATCACTGAGTGGAGGGAACTTACTCCTCAAAGAACAGGTACGGCAGAAAAAGGGAAGAGAAGATGCTTCACATCCTAGTTGAGGAATTGAATGCTTAGTAAGAAGTAGAAGTTGCCTTGTGCTGACACAGATGGAAGTGATTGTTTGGGGACAGATGGAAGATGCTTCACCTGGCCTTCAGCCTTTTCTCAGAAGAAATATTGTGCCCAGCATGAGGTGGAAATTGTGAATAAATTGTGAATAAAAGGTTGGCTTTGGATGAATTTTGTCATGCCTTCAATGGATTTATATAAAATAATCAAGGTAATAGACAAGAAGTTAGAATTAAAGTGACAATGTATGCAAACTATCCCAGGACAAATGGAATAAATTATACTCTTATCTTTATCTAACCAAATATTAAATGCCTCTTGGAAATTATAAAAAAAATTATACACATATATTAGAAATTACATATATTTTAATTTTCAAAGGTTAGCCAGTTAGAATGGTATAGATATAATGGTTAGAATGGGTATAGATATAAGCATAAATAAATATATATATATAATATACATATATATATACACACACATCCATATATCTATTTCAAGAGCTTTTTATATAGATAACTTTTGAATCTACTTAAGTGTTAAAATGTGAAATAATCAAAGAAAGTGAGATAGAGAAGGACCTAGACAGCAGCCAAGATGGGGACCAAAATAGAGACAGATTCAGAGAGGAAAAGAGACAAAAAGAGAAAATGCAAAAAGAAAGACAAAAATGGCAGGAAATGAAAGGAGAGGAGGAAAAGAGAAAAGAGGAAGAGATTGTTGAGCATACTTTAGTGTGTATTTTTTAAAACAACAGTTCTCAAAGAATTCCTGAGGATCCCCAATATCTCTTCAGAGAATTCATGAGATCAAAATTAATTTTATAAGAAGACTAAGAAGTTTTCTCCATGAAAATATTTTCCCCCTTTTCCAACTACATATCTGTGAGACCAGATTTTCTTCATTTACTTAAACAAATACATTAATTATTTTTTCATAAAATTATCTTTTGTTAACACTTATAAGTGGGTGATTGCCAATTTAAATGAATTAAATAAATATTTTAACTTCTCATCAATGTTATTTTCTAGTTTGGTAAATATTGATAGCTATAACCAACATTACATTTGGAGTACTGAATAATGTTCAGGTCTTGAAACCAAAAGATTTGAGAGATTTATAAAAACCAAAAACAACAACATGTAACCTTTGGGAGGGATACATAAGAAAAGGGATTCTAAAATGTTGTTATCTTTCTATTTTCTCATTTTTCCTTAATCTTACCCCCTAGCCTACAAAACTCAATAACTCTATAATGATAAAATAACTGGCTAAAGTGATTAAGTTCATACTTCCTATTCCATAGAATCAGAGGCTTCAGAAATCATTGAGTAGCTGTAATGTTTCTGGCCAGGCTCAATATATTCAGTGCTTTCAAAGTGAAGCTTATATACTATGGTCTTCAGTTTCCTTGCTATCTTTGTGATGTATTATATTCTTCTGAAAACATAACACCAAGAACTCAACACAGTGTTAATGATACTGGGAATTGGGGCTAAAAAATAAAGTTCCATCCATTCTTTATGATAACTCTTGAATCTATCAAATATTGCTATTTGGATTCTTGCAACTTTCTGGTAGTGATCTTGGTAAAACCACAAAATAGATCTATAGTTTTGCAAAGAGAAAGATATTTAATGGAGTCCATAATTATATAGACTATAGTGGAATTTTTAGCTCATTAACAAACATTTCAATCTTGTATAATTTGAACTACTAGGCTTATGGAAAGGGAATCACTAGTTCAACAGCATAACAATCTGTAAATAACAAATTTAATAAGTATAGAATTCTTAACCAGTGCTTGAATGGGCATAGATATGAGCATATGTATATATATATATATGTATATATATATATATACATATACATATATATATATATATGGACATGTATGTATATATATATACACATTCATATATGTATATAAATTTATATATTCAAATACAAAGATTAGAAAGATATGTATCTGAATAATTTAAAATTTCAATATATATTATGTATATATATATATAATATTTTATTTTATATATTACACAATTATTTCCATAAAGAAGATGGCGCTGAATTGCTTCTCCTAGGTCCAGTTGAATATATTTGGAACAAACTCACATAGAGTACAGAACAAAAACAGGGAAAGAGGGCAAAGAATGAGTACAAAACAGGCTTCTGCTATTTAATTCTCAAAAAAGAGAGAACATAAAGCAGATCCAGGGCAGAAAGCAAGATGGAAATAGGTAAAAGCCCAGAATTCTTCTGAACTACCAGAAGAAAATGAGTGGAAAGTAAGAAAGACAGAGACAGAGACAGAGACAGAGACAGAGACAGAGACAGAGACA
>JAJPUD010010250.1:0-46305 GCA_023553655.1 Myrmecobius fasciatus | reverse complement strand
AGACAGAGACAGAGACAGAGACAGAGACAGAGACAGAGACAGAGACAGAGAAACAGAGATAGAAAGTAAAAGAGATAAAGGGAAAGAGAGCTAGGAAGCAAAAACAAGGGGAAAATTATAACTGAAGCCTTATCTACTACTTCCCACCAAACTTGGTTATGTATCCCTTCTCAGCAACTGGGAAAAAAAAAAAAAAACTTCCATTAAATGAATAGAGATGCACAAACTTCCTCCAGATACAGTGTATTAATTCAAGAGGGACATGTCCTATGTCTATGATAGGAAACCACCTACTTGTGGTAAGAATAATATTTAGCAGTGCTTATTTGATGGTTTTTGCCTTCTAATCATAACATGGAAAAGGTCCAGATCTCACCACTTTCTCTCCTCCATCAGTGATTAGCACTCCCTAAAAGGAGACAAAGATGTCCTTGGAATATGACTGATTCTTCATACCCCACAGCAGTTTCCTAATTACCTAAAGACATAAAACATATTAGCCACAGTCAAAGCCCTCTGACTTGGTGGATTTCTGAATAGTCACAATGTCCTTTGCCATATATAGCACTGATGAGAGGACAAATTTATGTAGAGAGACAAGACAGCTGAATCTAGAGAAACCAGTGCCATTTTATTTTTGCTGTACATCCTTGCTGTTAAGGAAAAGTAAAACTCTTATTTTTATTAACTGTTCAGGGCCCCATTTCATCCCAACATGAGACCTAAACTAAAAAGTATTGGGGTTATAGCCCTTTCAAATAGTTCCCAATACAATATCCATTTGAGATCATCTCTATTGACTGGAGTTAGATAAAAGAATAGGCCATCCTACCTTTTTCATTTAGATTCAAACAGCAAAAAAGTGATAACTGCTAGCTGACATTTCAAGAGCTAGTGACTGTGAGAGCACTATATAATAATGATACCCTTGATGTAGCAGGATGAGGGTATAGTGCTTCAGCTTCAGCTGCCTCTCTCATATTGAACACTACATTTCTTTTAATGTAGGCTAGGACAGCATTAACTTGTTTGGTTGCCATGTTTCATTGTTGTTTGCATTTTTAAAAAATATATGTATTTATTATTTCTATGACTAGTTTTTTGAACCATTCATTATTTAGAATAACATTATCATCTATCTATTCCCTTTTCTCATATTCCCCTTAATGCTTACAAATTTATGTTGTTATAATCTTTAAAAGCATTAATATTTCTGCCTTTGTATTTATTTAAGACTTTTTATGCCAAAGATGTTGTCAAATTTTGCAAAGGTACTAATATATGCTGAAAAAATGTGTACTCTTAAACTTAACCATACAATTATTGTCAAATGTCAAAGCTACTATGTTTTCTCTTCACATTAGAATATAACATTATATTAAGATGCCTAATTCTTTTCTTGTTTATTTTCCTATTAAGTTAGTTTAAGTTTAAAATAGGAATGTTGAAGTCAATAATTTTATTGTCTTGCCATTTGGGATTTCTTATAGTCTAGATAGATTTTCCATTAAGTATTTAAACAAAATGACATTCAGCCACACATATTTAATATTAACATTTTCATTATTTTTGTGCCTTTTTGCATAACATAGTTTCCATCTCTCTTTTTTTGCAAGCCGTTTTTTTTAATATTTTCATTTTTTTTATTAAAGCTTTTTTATTTGCAAAACATATGCATGGGTAATTTTTCCACATTGACTCTTGCAAAGCCTTCTGTTCCAAAATTTTTTCTCCTTCCTCCCATCCCCTCCCCTAGATAGCAGGTAATCTAATACATGTTAATTATGTTAAAATATATGACAAATTGAATATGTATATATACATATTTATACAGTTATCTTGCTGTACAAGAAAAATCAGATCTAAAAGAAAAACAAACCTGAGAAGGAAAACCAAATGCAAGCAAACATCAACAGAGAGTGTGAAAATGCTATGTTGTAGTCCACACTCAGATCCCACAGGCTTCTCCCTGGAACTGGTTTGAAGCATCTCATTGTTGAGGAGAGCCATGTCCATCAGAATTGATCAGAATATAGTCTTGTTGCCGTGTATAATGATCTCTTGGTTCTGCTCATTTAGCTTAGCATCAATTCATGTAAGTCTCTCCAGGCCTCTCTGAAATCATCCTGCTGGTCGTTTTCTTACAGAACAATAATATTCCATGACATTCATATACCATAGTTTATTCAGCCATTCTCCAATTGATGGGCATATATTCATTTTCCAGTTTCTAGCCACTACAAAAAGGGCTGCCACAAACATTCTTGCACATGTGGGGCCTTTTCCTTCCTTTAAGATCTCTTTGGGATATAAGCCCAGTAGAAACGCTGCTGGGTCAAAGGGTATGCACAGTTTGATAGCTTTTTGAGCATAGTTCCAAATTGCTCTCTAGAATGGTTGGATCTGTTCACAGTTCCACCAACAATGTATCAGTGTCCCAGTTTTCCCACATCCCCTCCAACATTCATCATTTTCTTTTCCTGTCATCTCAGCCAATCTGACAGGTGTATAGTAATATCTCAGAGTTGTTTTAATTTTAATTTCTCTGATCAATAGTGATTTGGAGCACCTTTTCATATAATTAGAAATAGTTTTAATTTGTTCATCTGAAAATTGTCTGTTCATATCCTTTAACAATTTATTGATTGGAGAGTGGCTTGAATTCTCATAAATTTGAGTCAATTCTCTATATATTTTATCAGAACTTTATCAGAACCTTAAATGTAAAAATGATTCCCCAATTTATTGCTTCCTTTCTAATCTTGTCTGCATTAGTTTTGTTTACAAAAACTTTTTAACTTAATATAATTAAAATTATTTATTTGGTGTTCAATTAAGAGCTCCAGTTCTTTGTACACAAATTCCTTCCTTCTCCACAGGTCTGAGAGGTAAACTATCCTATGTTCCTTTAATTTGCTTATAATATCATTCTTTATGTCTAAATCATGAACCCATTTAGATCTTATCTTGGTATGTGGTGTTAGGTGTAGCTCAAGCTCTAATTTCTTCTATGCTAATTTCCAATTTTCCCAGATCTTTTTGTCATATACTGAGTTCTTATCCCAAAAGCAGGGGTCTTTGGGTTTATCAGATACTAAATTGCTGTAGTTATTACCTAGTTTGTCCTGTGATCCTATCCTATTCCACTGATTGACTACTCTATGTCTTAGCCAGTACCAAATGGTTTTGATGACCACTGCTTTACAATATAGTTTTAGATCTGGCACAGAGAGGCCACCTTCATCAGCTTTTCTTTTCATTAATTCCCTTGAAATTCTTGGCCTTTTGTTCTTCCAAATGAATTTTGCTACTATTTTTTCTAAATGTGTAAAATAATTTCTTGGGAGTTTGATTGGTATGGCACTAAATAAGTAGATTAATTTAGGTAGTTTTGTCATTTTTATTATATTTGCTCAGCCTACCCTATCTTTGCTTTTACTTGATATTTTTCCAACTGATTAAATCTGACTTTATTTGTGTGGAAAGTGTTTTGTAATTTAGTTCATATAGTTCCTGACTTTTCCCTCTCAGATAGATTCCCAAATATTTTATACTATCATCCGTTATTTTGAATGGAATTTCTTTTTGTATCTCCTGCTGCTGAACTTTGTTGGTAATATATAAAAATCCTGATGATTTATGTGGATTTATTTTGTATCCTGCAACTTTGCTAAAGTTGTGAATTGTTTCTAGTAGTTTTTTAGTTGAGTGTCTAGGGTTCTCTAAGTATACCATCATATCATCTGCAAAGAGTGATAATTTGGTTTCCTCATTACCTACTCTAATTCCTTTAATCTCTTTTTCTTCTCTTACTGCCAAAGCTAACATTTCTAAGACAATATTAAATAGTAATGGTGACACTGGGCAGCCTTGTTTCACTCCTGATCTTATTGGGAATGGTTCTATTATGTTGCCATTACATATGATGCTTGTTGATGGTTTTAGCTAGATGCTACTGATCATTTTAAGGAAAAGCCCATTTATTCCTGTACTCTCTAGTGTTTTTAATAGGAATAGGTGTTGGATTTTATCAAATGTATTTTCTGCATCTATTGAGATAATCATATGATTTTTGTTAATTTGGTTATTAATATAGTTGATTATGCTGATAGTTTTCCTAATATTGAACCAGCCCTGCATCCCTGGTATAAATCCTACTTGGTCACAGTATGTTATCCTGGGGATGACTTTGTGTAATCTCATTGCTAATATTTTATTTAAGATTTTTACTTCAATATTCATTAGGGAAATTGGCCTATAGTTTTCCGTCTCTGTTTTCACCCTACCTGGTTTAGCTATCAGCACCGTATCTGTATTAAAAAAGTAATTTGGTAAAACACCTTCTTTCCCTATTTTTTCAAATAGTTTATATAGTACTGGAATTAATTGTTCTTTGAATGTTTGGTAGAATTCACACGTAAATCCATTTTTTTCTTAGGGAGATTTTTTTCTTAGGGAGTTGGTTAATAGCTTGTTCTATTTCTTTTCTTTCTTTTTTTTTTCCTAAACCGGACTATTTCAATAGTTTATTTCCTCTTTTGTTAACCTGGGCAATCTATGTTTTCGTAGATATTCCTCCATTTTCTTTAGATTATCAAATTTATTGTCATAAAGTTGGGCAAAGTAACTCCTAATTATTGCTCTATTTTCCTCTTAATTGGTGGAAAGTTCTCCCTTTTCATTTTTGAGACTAACAATTTGATTTTCTTCTTTCCTTTTTCTAATTAAATTAACTAAAGGTCTATCGATTTTGTTGTTTTTTTCATAAAACCAACTCTTAGTTTTATTTATTAATTCAATAGTTTTCTTATTTTCAATTTTATTAATGTCCCCTTTTATTTTCAGAATTTCCAATTTGATATTTAATTGAGGATTTTTAATTTGTTCTTTTTCTAGCTTTTTAAATTGTAAGCCCAATTCATTCATCTTCTCGTTCTATATTTTATACAAGTAAGCATCTAGAGATGATATAAAGTTACCCCTTATAATTGCTTTGACTATATCCCACAAATTTTGGTATATTGTCTCCTTATTGTCATTCTCCTGGATGAAATTATTGATTGTGTCTATGATTTGCTGTTGCACCCATTCATTCTTTAGGATTGGATTATTTAATTTCCAATTAACTTTTGGTCTATTTTCTCCTGGCCTTATATTGCATGTGATTTTTATTGCATCATGATCTGAAAAAGATGCATTTACTATTTCTGCCTTTCTGCATTTGATTTTGAGGTTTTTATTCCCTAACACATGGTCAATTTTTTTTATAAGTTCCATGAACTGCTGAGAAAAAAGTAAACTCCTTTCTGTCTCCATTCAATTTTTTCCAAAGATCTATCATACATAACTTTTCTAACAGTTTGTTTACCTCCTTAACTTCTTTCTTATTTATTTTGTAGTTTGATTTATCTAGTTCTGAGAGAGCAAGGTTGAGATCCCCCACTAGTATAGTATTACTGTCTATTTCTCCTTGCATCTCTGTTAGTTTCTCCTCTAAGAATTTGGATGCTATACAACTTGGTGCATATATGTTTAGTATTGATATTGCTTCATTATCTATGGTACTCTATAGCAAAATATAGTTTCCTTCCTTATCTCTTTTAATGAGATCTATCTTTGCTTTTACTTGATCTGAGATAAGGATTGCTACCCCTGCATTTTTTTTGTTCACCTGAAGCATAATAGATTCTGCTCCAGTCCTTTACCTTCACTCTATGTATTGCTATGCTTTAGATGTGTTTCTTGTAAACAACATATTGTTGGATTCTGGCTTTTAATCCAGTCTGGTAACTGCTTCTATTTTATGGGAGAGTTCATTCTATTCACATTCACAGTTAAAATCACTAATTCTGTATTTCCTGCCATCTTATTTACCCAAAGTTATGTTTTTCTGTTTCCTTATCCCCTTTCTCCCTTCCCCCTGCCCAGTATTTTGATTTTGATCACCACCTCCCTCAAATAGTCTCCCCCCTTTAAAGCCCTTCTCCCTTTTTATCCCTTTCCCCTAATTCTTCTATTTTCCCTTCTATTAGTTTTTCCCTTTCTTTTCCCCCTTTACCTCCATTTCCCTTAAGGTGGGACAAGTTTCTCTGTGAAACCAAATATGTCTGATATTCTCTCTTAAAGCCCAATCTAATGAGAATAAGTTTCACACAATGCTCATCTCCCTCCCTTCTATCCCTCAATTATATTAGGTTTTCTTTGCCTCTTCATGAGATATTACCTTATTTTTACCTCCTTTTTTAAAACCATATTTTATCCTTTTTTTCCTCTTTTTCCAGTCTGATCCCCTTTCCACCTCTAGTTTCTTTTTCATATTATCAAAGTAGAATCAAATTATACCCATCATCTCTCTTGACAATCTGTATTTTTATTGTTGCTTTACCTGTGACCATACTTTTTCTATACAGGATCTTCCTACTGCATACAATATTTTCTCCAATTTCTCATTTCAACTATGAATTTTTATATTTTAAACATTTTGTTTTATAGCAAATTTTTAGGTTTTGATTTCTACTCTCTTGGTCTACCCTCCTTCTTTGTTTGGATGAGTATATCCCATTCATGTTGATAAATTTGTTTTTCTTTATCAAATGTAATCAAATGTAAAAATAAAGATTTCCTTTCTCTCTACCTCTTTTAAAACCAGAACTAAGTTTAAATCATAGATCTTAATAAGATCCAAAAGCATATTCAATCTGAATATAAAACATCACATCTTTTAAATGTTTAGAAGATAACAGGAGTTGCCTTTTACAACTACAGAAGTAACAGAAGGGAAGTAGTTATTAACCAATCAAGAAATATGAAATGATCATTAACATAAAATAGGCAATTTAATTAATACACATTTAATTGTTGCACAAACAAAATCAAATCAGACAAAAGGAGAAATTATCAATTTGCTAAAAAAAAAACTTTGAAGAATGAAAGAAAAGGCACTTATTAAGCATGCAACTATGCTAATCACTAGGGATACAAATAAAAATATAAGATTTCCTGCTATCAAAAAGCTCATGCATCCAGGGTCATCTCCACTTGTCCTGATTTATATCTTGACATTGGGCCCAAATCGCTCCTGAGAAGAAAATGAAGCTGGTGACTTTAACCAACTCTCTCTCACTTAAATCTAATTCACTTGCATATCATGGCATCACCTCCCTCATGTCAGGGTCCTCTTTAAGAGCAAAGGACAAAGGACAAAGAATACCAACATTCTAAGTGCAAATCACCAGGCAAAGGTTTCAAGAATGAGTTGAAAATAAAAGTACCATGTTTCTTCGAGTGAAGCAGAAAAGCAGATAGTAAAACCTCTTCTTTAATTTCATTTCCACTGATATTGAAACAACTTGGAAGTGTCAAACTCATCAGTAGTAAGAGCAACATTTTTTGGATTTTCATTAGCTCTGTGTGTAGCACTTGTAGAAATAGTTGCTGAGTGGTATCTAATTGGAAGTGAGATCAAGAAGGAATTGCTTCTTAGAATATGATGGCTAGAGGAACTAAACCAGAGAGAGATGACTTATGGAGCATTGGAGGAGGCAAAGTAAGAGAATAGGATGCTTACATTCCCAGGACTCTTGGGATTACCTGTTGGCCAGTGGAGATTGGTTAGCAGTTGGTGATGACATCCAAGAAAGTAGATTTCCTTATCTACAAAAATTTTTTCCTACAATTATGATTGTGGATACCAGATGGGAAGCAGCACTGATGCTCTAGGAGCATTGCAGCTCAGAGTTCAAAGTTCTGTGAAATCTCCATTAAGATCTGAAGGGAAGTGTTTTTTCATCGTTTATGATAATTTAATTTGTCTGACACATGTTGCCTCTATGTCTCCCTCAGGGTACTTTACATCAAAAATCACTGCTATCTCTGATACATAGGGAGTTGATCCAAATATAATGAAGAACATCCACCAATAGCTACTCAAGGGATGTGAATAGTTTCCAAGAAATGAATCACAAATTAGGAATAACCATGGGAAAGTATACTCCAAATGACTAATAATAAGATAAATACAAGTCTAGTTTTCTATCGTACACTCAGTAAATTGTTGATAATGACAGGAAATGAAATGGCAATATTCGATGTAGAGCTATAAGAAACAAAAATAAGCAAATTAATACATCAATCAAATAGTAAATTGACCCAAAATGTTTTGAAAATAATTTGGAATTATATTAGAAAAGTGACTGAACTATTCATTCCCTTCTTGCCCAATAATCTCACATTGAACATTCAAAGAGGTGAAAGATAGAAATAAGTCTCTATCGCAAAACAATTTAAAACAAAATGGATATCCATAAATTAAAGAAAGGCTAAATAAAATAAGGCAGTTGAAAGTAAAGGAATATTATTTTGCTGTAAGAAATGATGAATATGAGATTCAGAATAATATATGAAGATTAAAAGAAGCAAAATCAGAATAATATACACAAAAAAATGAAAATTGTACTGAGAAGAATGGAATCTGACTAATTATAATAACCAGTTTCAGTATTATAATCCTATAAAAGATGCATCTCTTCATTCATCTCTTCTTGTATCAGAAATAAGGACTATAGGGGCTTCTTCCATATTGTTAGATTCACTCATAGTGCTGATTGTTTTTGCTTAATTACTTTCCTTTGTTACAAGTAAGGGTTCAGTTTGGATAGAATGCGAGCAGAATGTTGACATGCAAGAATGACTGTGCTGTGAAAACAGAAAATATCACTAAAACCTACCCAAAAAATAGCATTTAGTTTCAACTGGGGAAATTTATTTTAATCTTTTCCCTTCTCCCATTCTTCCAATCCAGGCCTAAATCTTCCTTTCCATACCTCTTTCTAACATTTTTGAAATCACTTCTCCATAAATATAGCTTGTTTGGTTTGATTGAGTTGGTGATATTTCCTTCCTCCTTTAACATACCCTCAGGATTCAGATATTCTGCTTCCACCTCCTTATTCCAGCCTTGTCATCTCCTTATTTTATTTTATTTTATTTTTACAACTATAATACTATTTTTTTTTTTTTAAATTTTAAATCTATCCTTCCTGATCCAGGCGAGGATGAGATTCATGAGATTTTCTTTACAACCACCACTTCCCCCATGATGTCTATGCTTAAATATCTTTTTATCTTTGGCATCCTAATTAAAAGAAATACAAGTTCTTATCTTCACCTCCTTCACCCCCTCCAGAGAATTTCCTTTCTGAACAGCCTAGCCTAAAGGGATTTTTTTTTCCTTTGTTCTCTCAAAAAACTTTAGATAAGTTCAGCTTATCACCTAACTCTTCAAATTTTTTAAAGTTCTCTCTCTCTTTTTTAAACCTTTGTTAAGTTTCTTTTGTTGACTGAATTTATACTTAAAAGACTTTCCAATTCTTTCTACTTTTTCCAAAAAAGCAATTCTTGAGAACATCATTTCTGTGTGACCTTTTAACCTCTTCTGTCTGTGCTTATACATATACATTCCTTTAATAAGCATTTGATATCCAACATATACAATTAACATACATATAATACTATGTACACATAGTTGGATACATATACGCATATTTGTACATGTACATTATCAATATAATGTACATGTGTCCATACATGCATTTACAAACATATGTCCATAGTATCCATAATATATTGCATGTGTGTACATCATATCATATATACATATAAGTACAAATACATACAGTTCTATTATGTATATATACATATGAATAGATATGTGTACAAGTGTGCTAATTGTTTGTATATTTTGGAAATGAAACCCTTATTAGAGAAATACGATACAAAGATTCTTTTTCCATTTGACCATTTCTCCTTTTGTCTTTTTTTTTTTTTTGCTTTTTGCTGAGGCAATTGGGGTTAAGTGACTTGCCCAGGGTCACACAGCTAGGGAATGTTAAGTGTCTGAGACCAGATTTGAACTCAGGTCCTCCTGACTTCAGGGCTGGTGCTCTATCCACTGTGCCACCTAGCTGCCCCTCCTTTTGTCTTTTTTTTTAAATTTGTTTTGTATTTGTAAATATACTAATTTTGCTTTTCTAATTTCCCCCCCATTTTTATGTAATTAAGGTTGTCCATTTTATCTCTTCTAATGCTTTTCTGTTCCTTGTTGGGTTAAGAATACATCTAGCCATAGCTATGAAAGTTATGATATGCTGCTCTTTAAATTTTTATAGTATTTAATTTTTTGTTCTGTAGGTATGTTTTTTGTAAGCAATAAATGTCCAGCTATGAGTTCTGTTTCCCTGATGCAAAATGAGTAGATTCTCTAAGCACCAATTCCTTACACATTATATTCATTGTAATACCCATCTCCTTTTATAAAATATCTCTCTTCCCTCACAAGTATATCAGTAATGTTCCCTCTTTCCGCTAAAACAAGATTTATCTTCTTTCTACCTGAATTTCCAAGCCTCTATCTGCCATCTCATCCAATCATTTCAAACACATTTCCATCCTGATCATATGAAAGAAAAATTCATGGAGAAAGGGGAAAACCAGAAAAACAAAATCAACCCCCCCAAAAAAAATAGTGTGCTTCAATCCTCATTTAGTCTCCATAGTTCTATCTCTCCATATTGATGACATTTTCCATATCAAGTCTATTGGAATTGTGTGGATGACTGTATTCTTGAGAAGAGGTAAGTATTCCATTATATTCATATACCATAACTTATTCAGCCCTTACCCAACTAATGAACATTCACTCAATTTCCAATTTCTTGCCACCACAAACAGAGCTACTACAAATATTTTTTCACATTTCAGTCCTTTGCCTTCTTTTATGATCTCTCTATGATACAGACCCAGCAGTGTCACTGCTGGAGGAAGGGATATGCACAAGGAGAGCCCTTTGGGCATAATTCCAAATTTCTTTCCAAAATGGCTAGATCAGTTCACAACCCCCCCAATGATGCATTAGTGTCCCAATTTTCCCATATCCTTTCCAACATTTATCATTATCTTTTCCTGTCATTTTGGCCAATCTGATAGGTCTGAAGTGACACTTCAGAGTTGTTTTAATTTATATGTATATATTTGCATTTCTCAATAGTAATTTAGATAATTTTCTCAAATGACTATAAATGACTTTAATTTCTTTGTCTAAAAATTGTTCATATCCTTAGACCATTTATTAACTAAGGAATGACTTATATTCTTATAAAATTGACTCAGTTTTCTATGTTTTAGAAATGAGGCCTTTATCAGAAACTCTGACTATAAAAATTGTTTCCCTCCTTTCTGCTTCCCTTCTAATCCTGGCTGCATTGATTTTGTTTGTGCAAACCCTTTTTAATTTAATGTAATCACAATTATTCATTTTGCAATTTATAATGTTCTCTATTTCTTGCTTGGTCATAAATTCCTGTCTTCCCCAAAGACCTGACAAGTAAACCATCTCTTGTTCTCCTAATTTGATTATATGATTTCTTTCTAGGTTTTTGCTACTCTCTTACTGGTTCTGCTTTTACTTCTCCAACCATTCCTCAGATCCCCTTGCTGGATCTTCAGATTATGTCCTCTAACCATAGGTGTCTCACAAGATTGTGTCTTGAGCCCTCTTCTCATTTTGACCTTATCTCAGTATGGGGTATAAGATGTCGATCTATGCCTAGTTTCTGCTGTACTATTTTCCAGTTTTCCCAGCAATTTTTGTCAAATATCAGGTTTTTAATCCCAAAAGCTGTAGTATTGGGGTTTATTTATTTGGGTAGATTATTATTGTCATTGATTATTGTGTCTTACATAACCTATTCTACTGATCCACCACTCTATTTCTTAACCAATATCAAATGGTTTTGATGACTGCCATTTTATAATATAGTTGTAGGCCAAATAGGGTAAGGCCACCTTCTTTTGCATTTTTAAAAAATAATTTCCTTGACATTTTTGGCCATTTGTTATTCCAGATGTATTTTGTTTTTATTATTTCTAGTTCTGTAAAATAGTTTAGGGTTTTTTTTTTTTTTGGCAGTTTGGTATAGCATTAAATAAGTAAATTAATTTAGGTAAAATTGTCTTTTTATTTAACATTGAAATTCTAGCATTGAAAAGAAACACAAAAAACCCATTTCTTCCCATTACTCCATAAATTAAAAAAAAGTACTGTTAAAGAAGTGATCCAACTGAAGTTACTCAGTTAATGAGAGGACTAAGATGAAAACCTAAATGGAAATCAACTGATCACTAAACCATATTGCTTGTGACCTAATATTAATGGGCAACTATAAAAAATAAATGTATTTTTTTCAACACAATGACTACTTATTATTATTCAGGTGCAACTATGATAGGGACACAGCAATTGATATGCTCCAAATCTGTGCCAAAAAGCTCTCAGACTAATGGCAAATAAGGGTCAGCCTGATGGGCTGACTCTTTCATACTCATTAATTTTAGTCCTATATCTCTTTTGCCCTTTGTAGCTAAAGTCCTTGAAATAACCATTGACAATAATTATTTCTCTTCTTTCTCTTCTTAAAACTAAGCTTTCAACCTCATCATTCCACTAAAACTGTTCTCTACAAATTTACTAGTGATTCTTAATAGCTAAATCCAATGCTCTTTACTCATTTCTCATTCTTCTTGATCTTTCTGCAGCCTTCAATTCTGATGAGTGAAGCAAGCATAACTAGAAAAACATTGTACACACCAGCAGTATTGTGTGATGATCACACATAAAACAGACTTGGTTCTTCTCAGCAGCTCAGTGATCCAAGGCTATCCCAATGTATAACAAAAAATGAGGTTTTTTACATGCAACTGGAGAAAAAAAAATATATATATATATATATATTTTCTTTTTGCTGAGGCAATTGAGGTTAAGTGACTTTCCCAGGGTCACATAGCTAGGGAATGTTAAGTGTCTAAAATCAGATTTGAACTCAGGTCTTCCTGACTTCAGGGGTGGTGCTCTATCCACTGCGCTACCTAGCTGCCCCAATAATTTTTTTTAAAAGCTCAAAAAATACTGTTGATCATCATCTCCATTTCAATATTCTCTTCTCTCTAAGTTTTTGCTACTCTCTTATTGGTTCTTCCTTTACTTCTCCAACCTCTCCTCAGACCCCCTTGCTGGATCTTCAGATTATGTCCTCTTACCTTAGATGTCTCACATGATTATGTCTTGAGCCCTCTTCTCTTCTCCCTCTATACAACTTCACTTGGTAATCTCATCACTTTCTGTGGTTTTAATTACCTTCTCTGTGCCACCTTTTCTCAAATCTACCTATTTTGCCTTAACCTTTTTGCTTATCCCCAATCTTACATTTCCAACTATCTTTCAATATCTCAAATATGTTCAGTACATATCTTAAAATTAATGTTTCTAAATGGAACTCATCTTTCCTGTAAATCCTCCCATCGCCTAGCTTTCTTACTGAAAAGAGAAACTGTATCTTCCCAGGCCCCATGCTCAAAATCTAAGTATCTTTCTCAGCTCCTTCCTCTCTCTCTCATCCCTATATCTCATCTGTTACCAAGCCTGTCAATTTCACCTTTGCAGAATTTTATACGTCTCCTTCTCTCCTCTGACATTGTGACCACTCTAAGACAATTACTCATGATCTCATATGTCTCCCCATTGTCATCCAACTGCCATTCAGTCATCAGAATGATTCTCCTAAAGCAAAAACCTCCCTACTTAATAAACTTCAGTGGCTCCCCATTGCCTCCAGGTCCAGCACTTTATCCATTGAGTCAAGTAACTATCTCCATCTGGAATATAGTAGATACTTATACGTGTTTGTTGATTTACCAATTTTGAAAAGATAATGGAAACTGAGGTTCCATAAAGCCTCACAGAGTTATCTATTTTCTCAGAAGACCCATTCATCCATATCTTTGTGGAAATGGGGAGGGGGGATGCTGTAGAAGAGATAAATTAGGTCATGACTATTAAAGTGCTCGGCACCTGAGAGGATAAAAACTTTTATTGTTTCCTACTGGTTTTCATTGTTCGGCTTAAAATGTCTGTAAAAACTTAGTATTTTTAGGGTAAGTCACCCTATAGCTGAAATCAATCCATACATCCTTAATGACACCATTCTTTTCTATTGCAAAGATTGGAAGTCATTTCAGCAGAGCAGCAAAACTTAAATCTTGCTGAATTTCACAGCTTTCCTCCACCAAATCCACTTTTGAACAAAGACTAAACAAGATAAATTATAGCCCCAAAGATATTTTTTTTTCTGCAAAAATTATTAGGGAATGAAAAATAGAGGTTTGCTTACAATGGCCCCAGCAACCTTATCTGGGACATCACTGCTGTTGTCCCTAAAACTAGTTTTTTAGAGATATATTATTCTTATACCCAAGGCTTAATCTTAATACTGTGCATGCTATGCAAGTGTCTAGAACATAAGAACAAACAATTAGATCATTGCATGTGCATTTTTGACTTAGCTTTAAATTAATTAAATATTTTTTATACCTGGAGTTATCAATATCAATTAACAGCAACATGAATTCTGCTTTCTTTTACCATTCTTGAGAGAATATTGAAAAAAATGAAGGCACAAATGTCAAAAAAATATTTGCACATCTCAGGAACTAGCCATGGGTCCTTAGGGCTATCTTTTGTGTTCATATCATGAAATTTTTTGTGTATATTTAATTAGGTGGCAACCATGAAACAGAGATCAGCTTTCATCTTTAACTGCACCTGCAAAGGATAAGAGACGCTGCTCTTGATACCTAGATCAGGTAACACGCCTTTCATGAATCTCTTCTCCACTGTGTTAAGCCCTGATATTATAGGAACTGCCTTTTGTAGTTCTCATACACTCCATTCTGGTATAATTCTTTTGTCTCTCTCCATTCACAGGTCATTCTAGGGGCTTCCTAGTATTGGTCTAATCTGGGAATGTCTGTTGATTACCTTCCTGGTTTGAGTTCTCCAAGTTCTTGAACCAGGTTTGTGTTTGCTGACTCATGCATGGTTCAGTTGCAGCAGACTGTTGTTGGACTCAGTCACTGATAACTTACTGGAGGTTCTTCAGATATGGAATGACTGAATTGCTGACTCCCCTTTGGAAGGAATTCCTGTTCCCATTATTCTGCTACAAGCTTAGAGGCTGGACTAAAGGCTAGAACTGAGTGCCAGTTGCTCTATTCCTGGGCTCAGAGTCACAAAGCTGCATTTCTAGAAATTGTTCCTTACTGAGTAAGTACCCAGTTGGAGTGAGCCCATGTTCTCTGGAGACCTCTCTTCCCTGCTGTGAATCCACAACCTATAACTGGGCAATGAGCATCACAGCTAACAGATGGCACCCACTCATTCCTGCAAACTAGTGTTCAGGTGTCCCTTTGGATCTCCTTTCTGCTCAGTACTCCTAACCTAGACCTCTTTCTGTCCCTGATCACTGGGATTCCTTCCATTTCAGCTGCCATCTTGAATACTCCTGGCCATCTTCTGTACCAGTATCCACAGCTCACCACCCTCCACTGCCCCTACCTCCCTCCTCTATTTCTCTCTTTATTCTTCCTGCCTTTCTCCTTTCTCTGTTTCTATTTTTCTAGCTCTATCTGCGTGTGTCTCTGTCTGTGAATCTATCTCTGACTCTGTCTTTGTGTCTCTGTCTCTCCTTCTCTTCTTCTCTCTATGTATGTGTGTGTGTTTCTTCTGTCTCTGCCTCTCTGTCTCCATCTCTGTTTCTCTCTCACTCTGTCTCTCTCTCTGTTTCTCTCTCTTTCTGTCTCTCTCTGTTTCTCTCCATCAGTGTGAGTGTCTTTCTGTCTGTTTCTTTCTGTGTGTCTCTGTCTCTCTCTTTGTCTTTCTGTCTCTCTCTGTCTCTCTGTCTCTCTCTCTGTCTCTCTGTCTCACTCTTTTTCTGTCTCTCTGTCTCTCTCATTTTCTCTCTCTCTCTTCATCTGTCTCTCTCGTCGCCTGTCTCTGTCTCTCCCGCCGCCTGTCTCTCTCTTTCTCTCTATCTCTCTTTCTTCCTTCTTTCTCCTTCTAATCCCCTGTCTTCCTATACTGCAGTAGAATGGAAAAATGGCTCACTGTGAAGTTTTTTTTGGCTTTCCTAATCTGAATTTGGTCTAGTTTATTTTTTAGATTGTTGTGGAGATAATATGCTGGATGAGCTAGGCAAAAATTCCTCCTCTCACTCTATCTTCTTCTATATCTTCCTTTATATTCTCTAGCCCCTACATTAGTGTTCTATTTATAAAATTTGCTTAATAAATAATTTCATTTAATTAAAATGATATCCCATCACTTTCCATAGTTTAGTGATCATCAGCCCTCAGTACTTCCATTTCTGCACTATCAATAGGAGAACCCAAATCTCTGTACATAGGCTGGAAATCAAAAGGCATCTGAGGTTCAAAATGCAGAATGTTATTCACCTTAATTACTGTTCTTCCAAGTCAGAAGGAAAAAAATAATGAGCACAACAAAAAATCTTTTTATACTAAATTTCTCTCCTTTTTTGACATTACATCAATGGATTTATTTCTGCTGGAAATGTCAAGTAAATATGAAAATGTCCAACTTGGGTAGAGTTACTAATAGGTTACTAAGTGATGTCAGAAGAACCTTGAAAATTGAATCTTACTAAATCTTCATTTCAGTATTTCTCTACCTCCTATCTCTCTTTCTCAAAGTATATATTCTATAACCATGGAGCGAGCCATTTGTTCATTCAATTAATTGTTTTATTGTTTGTTTATGACTCATGAAGCTATTAGCTTTCAATTGCCTAATTCTAATTTTTAAGAAATTATTTTCTTTTCCTTTTGTACCTTCTTTTCCATTTGATTAATTCTACTTTTAAAGAAGCTTTTTTCTGTTTGTTTCTTGAGTTAATTTTTTTACTCCTCTTTTATCATTAGGCTAATTCTGTTTTTTTGAAGTGTTAATTTCTTTGATATTTTTGATGTCTCTCTTACCAAGTTAATTTTTTTCCTGATTTTCTTGTATCATTCTCATTTTTTTATCTAAAATTTCCTCTACCGCTAATTTCTTTCTTTAACTCTTCTAGGAATTCCTGTTGCACTTGAGTCCAAATAGCATTTTTGAGGCTTTTTAGGAATTTTTCACATAGTTGTCTTCTGTTGAGTTGATATCTTAGTTTTCAGCTAGGTAGCAAAGTTGAGAAAGCACTGGGTTTAGAGCCATCTTCACATTTAAATGTTTTCTCATAAAGTTACTATCCATGTGATCCTGGGCAAGTCATTTAATACTGTTTGCCTCAGGTGTCATACTGGGAGATTCTGGTCATTCCTCTCCTGGTCTTCAATATGATCTTTCCCAGGAAGGGACCCAGTTTCATTGCATCTACAAGTGGTAGTGCTTCTTCTGGCCCTGGAACTGTGGCCAGTTCCCCTACTCTTTTGTAGTCCTCTTCTTTGCTTTGAAAATGTGATGAGGGTCCCTCTCCTCTCTGTCCCTGAACTATGATTCTGAATTGCAAATGGACAATAGAGTTGACATTCAATGCTAGCTACACCCAGTATTATAAAAGGTCCCTTGTAACCTTTTTTTCTGTCCAGTCCCCTTAGTGTGTCTGGGTTGAGAGCTCCAGAAGTTGATGCTGCCGCCTACACTGCTATTGCTGCTGGTGGTGCCTCCAAGTCCACTATTGCCTCTGTCAGGCTTCTAGCCTGCTCATATCCCATCATAGAACTCTGCTAATGAGCTCCTAAATTTTCCTAGATTGGAAATATCTTCTGTTGGCTGTGTCACTCCAAAATTTGATTTGAAGAGTTCTTTTAAAGTTGTTTGGAGATGAATGTTGGGACAGGTTAGCTGGATTGCTGCCTGTGCTGTGCCATCTGGGTTCCATCCTTCTTTTTTAATCTGTACTCTGATATTCAGTACCCCATCTATTGCTCTCAGCTTGATATCATCTATAGTGATTTCGTGTAACTATGAAATTTCTATCAGAGATCTAGGTTTAATAATGCAGTTGATGGTAGGATATTTTGATCTCTGCTGAACTAAATGGACAAACATTTCTAACATACTATTGTTGAAGTGATGCTTACTTAGCACCCTCTCTAAGACTATACTAGGTACTGGGGCAGCTAGATGGCACAGTGGATAGAGCACCAGCCCTGAAGTCAGGAGGACCTGAGTTGAAATCTAGTCTCAAATACTTAACACTTCCTAGCTGTGTGACATTGGGCAAGTCACTTAACCCCAATTGCCTCAGGGGGGAAAAGAGAGAGAGAGAGAGAGAGAGAGAGAGAGAAAGAGAGAGAATAAAAAAAAAGACTATACTAGGTAGTTTATAGAGACAAAATTTTATAAGGAAATGGACTAGGAAAAAATAAAGCATTTAAAAGAGAAAAGGATGAATACATAAGAAAAAAGGTAGAGGGATTATATTGTAAACTATTCACCTAAAGATCAATAGTAGAAGTAGAAATGTAAGTAATATTGTTCTTAGAGTATGCAATGTGTGATCTGGACAGAAAACAGAAATTTAAAAGGATAGTTTGTGAAACATTATGGTACAGAATTAAATTTAGTGGTAACAAGGACACAAATTATCAGGACATGTTGTTGGAATTTCTGTCTCCACTCTCTCCTTTCTTTCATCTCTCTTTTCTTTTTGTTTCTGTTTCCTTTCTCATCTCTTCTCTCTCACTCTCTCCTTACTTTTTCTCTCCCTCTTCTTTCTCCCCCTTTTTTTCAATAAGTTGAGTATTAGTAATCATTTGACTTACTTTAATAATTTTATCCTTTTAAAAAGGCAGGAGGAAGCAATAGAAATTGTTTGTCATCAATAAGAAAAACAGAGTTTAAAATCATGGGAACCTTGGACTGAAATCACTATTTCCACTTAGATTTTAAGAACAAAAAGGAAAGGAAGCTCAAACATTTGTTCTGCAGCCTATATTTGGGGAGAACAGATTTTTTTTTCTAAAATGTTTTATTTTTTCCAATTACATGTAAAAAATAGCTAACATTCTTTATTTTAAATTTTGAGTTCCAAATTCTCTTCCTTACACCCTCATTAAGAAGGCAAGTATTTTGATATTAATTACATAAGTGCAATCATGAAAAACATATTTCCATATTAATGAAATTGCAAAACAACACAAGGAAAACATTTTTAAAGTATGCTTCAATCTGCATTCAGACTATCATTTCTTTTTCTGATGTGGATAGCATTTTTTTCATCATAAATCCTTTGGAACTGTCTTGCACCACTGTATTGCTGAGAATAGCTAAATCATCTGTAGTTAATCATGGTACAATATTGCTGTTACTATGCACAATGTTCTCCTGCTTCTACTCACTTCTTCCTTTATGTATAGATCTCTTGCATAAACAATTCCATATTTTACTTATGATATCACTCTGTATGTCTAAATCATGTGCTGTTTTGACTTTTGTCATAATACACAGTGTGAGATATTGGTGTATATTTACTTTTCCCAGCAATTTTTTTCAAGGAGAAAGGTCTTATCCCCAAAGCTTGGATCTTTGGGTATATCAAAAATGAGATAATTATGGTCATTTACTAATATATATTATGTACCTAATCTATTCCCCCAATACATTAGTCCATACGAGATTATTTTGATGATTACTATTTTGTAATACGCTTTGCTATATAGTTTTGCTAAACCAACTTCCTTTACATTTTTCATTGATTCTCTTTATATTTTTGAACATTTATTCTTCCAGATGAATTTTGTTATTGTCTTTTATAACTCTACAAAACATTTTTTACAGTTTGATTGCCATGGAACTAAATTAATTTAGGCATGATTATTTTATTATATTGACTTGGCCTAGCTATGAGCAATTATTGCCTTTCAAATTGTTTAGATCTGACTTTATTTGTGTAAAAAGTACTTCAAGATCAGGTTTGTATATTTTCTGGGATTGTCTTGGAGGTAAATCTGAAATATTATATATTGTCTACAATTTGGCATATGGAATTTCTTTATCTTTTACTGATGGACTTTGTTGTAATAAATAGAAATGTTTATTTATGTGGGTTTATTTTGTATCCTGTAACTTTGTCAGTTGTTAATTATTTTGCTTAGCTTTTTAGTTAATTCCCTAAGATTTTATAAATATGCCATCATATTATCTGTAAAGAATGATAGTTTTGCCAATTCAATTCCTTTAATTGATTTTCTTCTCTTATTGTTAAATGTATAATTTCTAGTAAAATATTGAATAAGTGGTGATAATGAGCAATTTTTTCACCCCTGATATTATTTTAAAAGCTTCTAGATTATCCTTATTACATATAATACTTGCTCATGGTTTTATACAGTTAGTATTTATCATTTTATGGAAAGTTCCATTTATTCCTAAGTTCTCTAGTGCTTTTGATGGAAATGAATGCTATATTGTGTCAAAAGTTTGTTTCCTGCATCTATTGAGATAATCATATGATTTATGTTCATAATGTTATTGACTGACCCGACCCGCGGGCCTCGAGCTAAGGGTGCCTGAGATCTCGCATCGGCCTGTGAGCCAAAAAGGCTGGGGAGGCTTCAACCTGGGGATGGGCTGTGAAAGGAAAGAATGGAGACCATTCTGTATAAGGGCAGAATAGCTCGTTTATTGAGGCTCAGTACAGGGTTTTTATACATTGATTATCAAAGTAAATTTTCATATAACAAAGGATGTAACATCCGTTGACCATTTGTCAGGAAATTGAATAAGGGGAGGGATATGGTGTATGTGTGACTTCCTGAAGCAGGATGCCTGCTTGAAACTTTCTTGAGGTATTTGATCGTATCTTGCTTCCTGGTATGCACTTTTTGGGGGCAGGGGTTTGGTGATGTCTCTTACAGTCTCTTTGTCTCCAACAATTGACATGATCAATTAAGCTGATAGTTTTCCTAATATTGAACCAGTCCTGCATTCCTGGTATAATCCTACCTGGTCACAGTGCATGATCTGTGTAATACAATGTTGTAATCTTCTTGCTAGTATTTTATTTAAATTTTTTGCACTGAAAAGATGAGCTAAGATGGCAGAAAGAAGCCAGGAAATTGCCTGAGCACATCCCAGTTTTTTTCAGAAACAATACTAAATCAAAATTCTAAATGGATTGTGAAATGATAGAACCCACAAAGATTTGGAGTGAAAAAATTTTCCAGCTTAAGATATTTTGGAAGGACTTTAGGAAAGGTCTATCTCATTTGGGTAAAGGGAAAACAAGGCTCAGCACAGGATCCCTACAGGAAATCTAGGAGGAAGCTCTTAGCCATAGCACAGATCATCAGCTGAGGCTCCTCAGTTCTTATTTAGTAGGCCATTGACACAGCAATCCATCTGTGAAGTCTCCAACCCAAGGGCAGAAGAAAAATTCTGATCCCCAGAATGCTGGCACAACAGGCAGGACTAAGCCAGGCCAACCCAGCTCAGTGGGAAAGCTGGCAGCTCCTCTGATCTCAGGACAGAAAGTTAGTGAGAAGTCTCTGTCCCCCTATAAAAGAAGCTTGGAACAATCTCTCCTATGTCATAGGAGCAGAAAGAAACTTTGAAAATGAATAAAAAAGGAAAGTGAGCCGACTATAAAAAGCTACTATGGAAGGAAGAGAGACCAGAACTCAAATCCAGAAGAAAACAGCAATGGTAAAATGCCTATAGGTAAAGTTTTAAAGGGTAATATGAATTGGTCTAAAGCTCAAAGGTTCTCTTGGAAGAACTCAAAAAGGATTTCAAAAATCAAGTAAGAGAAGTAGAAGAAAACTGGAAAAAGAAATGACAGCTATGTTGAAGAATTATGGGGGAGAAAGTCAACAACTTGGAAAAGGAAGCACAAAAATTGACTGAAGAAAACAACTTGTTAAAAATTAGATTTTGCAAAATAAAAAATATCTACATCTATGTGAGTGTGCATGTGTGTGTGTGTGTGTATGTGTGTGTGTGTGTGTGCATACTGAACAAAAATCCCTTTAAAAATAGAATTGGTGAAAGGAAGAGGTAGGGAGAAAGCCATTGAACAAAACTACTCTTTTAAAAGTAGTATTGGTCAAATGGAAAAGGAGGTGAAAAAGTTAAAGATAATAATTCATTAAAAAGTAGAATTGTGTAAGTGGAAGTGAATGACTCAATGAAATATCAAAAATCAGTCCAAAAAAATCCAAAAAAAAAAAAAAACAGGAAAAAATGTAAAATACCTCATTACAAAAACAACTAAACAGGAAAATAATGTAAGAATTAATGCACTGCTGGAACTCTTAATTGAACACCAGATAGAAAGTTTTGACTATATTAAGTTAGAAAGTTTTTGTACAAACAAAACTAATGCAGACAAGATTAGGAGGGAAGCAATAAATTGGGAAGTCATCTTTACATTTAATAGTTCTGATAAAGGCCTCATTTCTAAAATATATAGAGAATCGTCTCATATTTATGAGAATTCAAGCCACTCTCCAATCAATAAATTGTCAAGGATATGAACAGGCAATTTTCAGATGATGAAATTAAAACCATTTCCAGTCATATGAAAAGGTGCTCCAAATCACTACTGATCAGAGAAATGTAAATTAAGACAACTCTGAGATAACATTACACACTTGTCAGATTGGCTAAAATGACAGGAAAAAATAATGAATGTTGGAGGGGATGTGGGAAAACTGGGATACTGATACATTGTTGGTGGAACTGTGAATGGATCCAACCATTCTGGAGAGCAATCTGGAACTATGCCCAAAATGTTATCAAACTATGCATACCCTTTGACCCAGCAGTGTTTCTATTGGGCTTATATCCCAAAGAAATCTTAAAGGAAAAAAAGGGACCCACATGTGCAACAATGTTTGTGGCAGCCCTTTTTGTAGTGGCTAGAAACTGGAAGCTGAATGGATGCCCATCCATTGGAGAATAGCTGAATAAATTATGGTATATGAATGTTATGGAATATTATTGTTCTATAAGAAACAACCAGCAAGATGATTTCAGAGAGGCCTGGAGAGACTTACATGAATTGATGCTAAGTGAAATGAGCAGAACCAGGAGATCATTATACAGTGAAACAACAAGACTATATGATAATCAATTCTGATAGACATAGCTCTCTTCAACAATGAAATGCTTCAAACCAGTTCCAATTGGTCAGTGAAGAAGGCCATATACACCCAGAGAGAGGGATATGAAATGTGGACCACAGCATAACATTTTCATGCTCTCTATTGATGTTTGCTTGCATTGTGTTTCCTTTTTCAGACTTTTTTTCTTGTAGACACAATTTTTCTTTCACAGCAAGATAAGTGTGGAAATATGGATACATATATTCGATTTATCAAGTATTTTAACATAATTAACATGTGGTGGACTTCCTGCCATCTAATGAAGGGGTGGGGAGTTGGGTGGAAAAATTTGTAACAGAAAGCTTTGTAAGGGTCAGTGTTGAAGAATTACCCATACGTATGTTTTGCAAATAAAGTTTTAATAAAAAAAAAGAAAGAAAAAACGAAAACTCTCAAAAATAAAATAAAATAAAATAATTAATACACTATCTCAAAGCCATGATAAGAAAAAAGAACATGGACAACATCTTTCAGAAAACCATCAAGAAAAATTGTCCTAAGATCCTACAACCAAAGGGTCAAATAGTCATTAAAAGAATCCACTGATCTTCTCCTAAAATAGACTCCAAAATGAAAACTCCAAAAAATATTATAGCTGAATTCCAGAATTATCATATCTGGCAAGAAGCCAGAAAGAAACAATTCACATATCAAGGAGCCATAATCAAGATTAGCTAGAATTTAGCAATTTGAAGGATCAGAGGACCTGGAATATGATATTCAAGAAGGCAAAGGATCTTCGACTGCAATCAAGAATCAACTACCCAGCAAAATTGAAACAATTTTTTTGGGGGGGGAATAGAATTTCAATGAAATAGGGGATTTTCAATTATTTCTGGTGAAAAGACCAAAGCTAAACAGAAAATTTGATCTTCAAATACAAGACTCAAGAAAAACATGAAAAAATAACAGAAAAGAAAAAATGTTATACAAAAGTTAAATTTTGTATATCCCTACATAGGAAAATGAGAACTGTATCTTTGTTAGGGCAGTTAAAAGGGATACTTAAAAGGTTGTGGGTATAAATTGACTTTAAGGTGATGATATTAAAAAAAAATTAAGGAGGGGAAAAAAGGATGGTATTGGGAGAAGAGGAAAGGGGAAGCAAAGTGGAATAAGTTACACCACAAGAAGAGATACAAAATACCTATTACAGGAGAATGAAAGAAGGGAGGGCAATGAGCATTGTTTGAAACTTCCTTTCATCAGATTTGGCTCAAAGAGTAACACGTTTTGTTGGGTAAAAAAAAATTATCTTATGGGGAAGTAGGAGGGGCAAGGGGAAATAAGAATAAAGAACGAAAGTTGATAGAAGGGAGGGCAAAAGCAGAAAGGAAAAGGGTAAGAAAGGATTGGCTGAGAGAAGGGAGGGCAGATTGAAAGAGATGGGAGTCGAAAGCAAAATACTGGTGAAAGGGTGAAAGAAGAAAGAAAAGTATGGGGGCAGCTAGGTGGTACAATGGATAGAGCACCAGCCCTGAAGTCAGGAACAACCTGAATTCAAATCTTGTCTCAGACACTTAACACTTTCTAGCTGTGTGACCCTGGGCAAGTTACTCAACCCCAATTGCCTCAAGGCAAAAAAAAAAAAAAAAAGTACGAACAGGAAAAAACAGGATAGAGGGAAATATAGAGTTAGTTATAATAATTGTAAATGTGAGAGGGATTAAACTCTCCCAAAAAACAAAAGTAGATAGCAGAGTGGATTAAAAGCCAGAACCTTACAATATGTTGTTTACAAGAAACACACTGGAAGGAGAGAGAGAGATACAGAGTAAAAATTAGACTAAAATAGGATATATCATAATATATTTCAGCTTCAGCTGAAATATAAAAATGTAGGAGTAGTGATCCTGATCTCATACAAAGCAAAAGCAAAAAGATTTAATTAAAAGAGATAAGGAAGGAAACTACATTTTGCTAAAGGGTATCACAGATAATAAAGTAATATCAATCCTAAACATGTACATACCAAGTGGTATAGCATCCAGATTCATAGAGAAGTTAGGTGAATTGCAGGAAGAAATAGACAGCAAAACCATACTAGTGGTGATTTAAAGCTCCCTATCTCAGAACTAGATAAATCTATCCACAAAATAAACAAGAAAAAAGTGAAAGAGGTAAAAAGAATTGTAGAAAGTTAGTTATGGTAGATTTCTGGAGAAAACTAAAAGTGCATAAAAAGGTATATAACTATTTCTAAGTGGTACATGGCACCAACGCAAAAATTGTCCATATATTAGCACATTAAAAATTTTATAATCAAATGCAAAAAGGCAGAACTATTAAGTGCATCCTTTCTTTATATATCAAAATGTTTACATATCTAAAATTAACAAAGCAGAGATCAATGAGTTGATCATGCACCTAAAAAATCTAGAAAAAGAACAAACTAAAACATTCCAATTAAAGAGCAAGTTAAAAATTCTGAAAATCAAAGGAGAGATGAATACAATTGAAAGTAAGAAAATTAATGAACTAATAAATAAACCTAACAGTTGCTTTTATGGGTTTTTAATTTGTTCTTTTTCTATCTTTTTTTAGTTGTATGCCCAATTCATTGATCTCTTCTTTCTCTATTTTATTCATGTAACTATTTAGAGATATAAAGTTTTCCTTAAGAACTGCTTTGGCTGAATCTCATAGATTTTGGTATGTTGTCTCATTGTCATTCTCTGTATTAAATTATTGATTGTTTATATGATTTGCAGTCTTTTTCCCTGGTCCTTTATTGAATATAATTTTTATTGTGTCATAATCCAAAAAGAAAGCATTTGCTATTTTTGCCTTTCTGCACTTGCTTGTGAAGTTTGCATGCCCTAATACATGGTCAATTTTTGTGTAGATGTGTTGTACTGCCGAGACAAAGGTGTATTCCTTTCGGTCACTATTCAATTTTCTTCAGAGACCTATCATATCCACATTTTCTAGGATTCTACTAACCTCCCAAGTTTCTTTCTTGTATATTTTGTGGTTAGATTTCTCTACTTCTGAGAGGGGAAACCCCCCACTAATATAATTTTGCTGTCAATTTCTTCCGTAACTGGCTCCTATAACTGGATGCTCTACTACTTGATGCATATACAAGTAGTATTGTTACTACTCCATTGTTTATGGTACCCTTTAATAAGATGTAGTTTCCTTCCTTATCTCTTTTAATTACTTTTGCTTTATCTGAGATCAGAATTGTTACTTTTGGTTTTTTTTTTTGTTTATTTCAGTTGAAGCCTAACAAATTCTGCTCTAGAATTTTACTGCTTTTACCTTTACTCTCTATGTATCTCTCTCTTTCAAATGTATTTCTTATAAACAACATAGTGTAAAATTCTGTTTTTTCCTTCACTCTATTTGCTTCCATTTTATGAGAGTTCATCTCATTCACATTCACAGTTGATTACCAATTCTCTGTCACTCTATCCTATTTTCTCCCCTATACTTATATTCTCTCTTTCCATCCTGTCTCTCCTTAGTAGTGTTTTGTTTTTAACCCATCCCACCCCCTAACTATCCTACTTTCTATTACCCCTCCTTCCTTCTCTTATCTCTTTCTCCCTTCTACCCTCCCTTCTACCTAGCCTCTCCCTTTTCTTTCCCCTTTCTCCTCATACTTCTTTCTAGGGTAAGATAAATTTCAATACCCAACTGAATGATCAGATCATTTTCTTTTTGAGCCAAAACTAATGAGATTAAGCTTCAGACAGTGCTCATTCCCCTCCTTTCTTTCTGTCTATTGCAATAAGTCTTTTTGTGCCTCTTCATGTGATCTAATTTGTCTCATTATACTTCCCTTTCCTCTTCTCCCAGAACAATTATCTTTCCACCCTTTAATGATTTTTTCTTTGATATCATCATATCAGAGTCCATTCACAACTACATCCTCTGTCCATGTGATACCCCCTCTAGTTGTCCCAATAACAGATACAATTCTCAGGAGTTATAGATATAATTTTCCCATCTAGGGATGTAAACAGTTTAACCTTTAAATAACATATATACATATGCATACACACACAGACACACACACACACACACACACATATTTCCCCCTGTTTACCTTTCTATGCTTCTCTTTAGTCCTGAGTTTCAAGCTCAATTTATTTAGTTCTGGCTTTTTCAATAGAAATGATTGAAAGTCTTTTACTTCATTGAAGTTCCATCTCCCTTCCTGAAAGATGAAGCTCAGTCTCACTGGATAGTTGATTCTTACATATAATCCTACATCCTTTGCCTTCTAGAATATGGTGTTCCAATCCTTTATTGTAAAAAAAGTAAGATCCTGGGTAATCCTGACTGTTGTTCCTTGATATTTGAATTGTTTTTGTCTGGCAGCTTGCAGTATTTTTTTCTTTAAGATTGTAGTTCTTGAGTTTCACAACAATGTTTCTTGGGCTTTTCCTTGTAGGATCTCTTTCTGAAGGTGAAAATTGTTGAGAATGGGAAAAGTGCCAGAGAACCGGAGTTGAAGAATGTTGATCCAATTTTTTTTTTAAATAAAAGAATTCTTCACTATATCATCTAGAGACCTGACATTAATTCCTGACAAAGTTCTAGAATTTATCAATGGGTGGTTAGTGAACATTTAAAAGGAAGTAGTGATCACAGAGCACCAACAAAGTTTTATCAAAAACAATTCAAACCAGCCTAATTTAATTTTTTTTTGGAAGGGGTTCTGATATGAATGTAGGAAAATACTGTGTGTGTCATTTATTTAGATTCTAGCAAAGAATTTAACAGTGTTTCATTATATTCTCATTATTCAAGATGGACAGATATGGGCTATATTATAATATACAGACTACAACCCTAATTGAATTGAATGATTAGATTCAAATCAAAGTTATCAATGGTTTCATCTAAATTTAGCATGTCTTTAATACTAATACATAAAGATCTTGATAACTGAGATGTACCACTGGGTTATATATAATGCATTAAAAAAAACACTAAATTTAGTCATAATAAAATGACTTGTTTTCACATAATCATCTTCACCACTACAAAATGAGAGATAATCAGAATTTTGTCTGAAAAAGATCTGGGTATTTTAATAAGCAGAAAATTCGGTGATTCAATATTGTTATCTGTCAGATGAACAAAATGTTATGGAATGTTAGATTTTGTTAGTAAAGACATAGTTTCCAGAATTTTACAGCAAGAGTCCCAATGTACTCTGCCCCATGCAAACCATATATAAAATATGAGAGTAAAATGTTATCATATTTCAAGGAAAGTATCAATAAACAGAGAGAAAATCTTGGGGGAAAGATGACCAGGATAGTGAATCAACCAGTCCATAAGGATTTACTAAGCGCTTCCTATGAGTCATATACTATGCTAAGTGTAAAAGATATAAAGTGGTGTGTGGATAACAGTATTTTTTGGTTTGTGTCATTTTGCTCTTTTAGGTGTTTCATTAAGAAACAGAGAAAAAAATATAGAATGTCAGCAAAAAAAGATGGCAGAATTTCCTTTTTTGTTGTTTTTTTGTTTAAAGTATGGAAGAGATAACATTTTATAGTAAGCAGGGAAGAACAAGTTAGATAAAGAAAGATTGAAGATGAGGGAGGGGAATCTGCACTGCATCCAAGAGACATAAAGAGAATTTGAACTTAGTAAGGAATAAGGGCCATTTTATCATCAGAGTAAAAGAATACAGAATGAGGGAAAATATCAAGACATTCTGAGACAAGAAGCAAAGAAGATATTTATTGCTTCAATTTTCTCAATATAATATGAAAAAAAGATTTTTAGCTGAGAGGATAAGCATAGGTGGTAGTATAGGAAGCTTGAAAAGAAAGAAAAGATTTGGAATCCCCACTAAAGGAAATATGATAGAGAATGTATTAAAAAAAATAAAATGGTTCCCATGGTGCAGCACAAACACAACTAACACTAACTCATACTATATTATTAATTGTAATTTTAATTAATAAATACAATTTATAGTGGAATTATTCTACACAGTTATGTGACCTCTTCTAGCTCCATTCTGTAACATGTAAATAATAGCAGAGGAGACAGATGGTTGGAGTAATCCAGGGTTAAGATTTGGCAAGGTGTGAATGACTAGAGGGCAAGGGAGCAAGGGACTTGAGAGTACAAGATAGTTTGGAGTTGAATTAGGTAATTAAATACTTGACAAAGGGATTCTGGTAGAGCTGGAGAGATAGTATAATGATATAATGGGTATGGGATAGATGGGTATTTTCACCTAGACTTGTGACCACATATTTCATATCTGGGTTGTCTGACTTAGTCCAATCTGCTTTCACACTAGTGAGTCCAAAGAGAAGGATACCACCACATGGCTATACTCAGAATTTTTGAGTACTTGCAATAACCCTGTTGAGAGAGAATATGTTCTTCTTACTTACCCAGATTATCTATTAAGCCCTGATGTATTTCTATTTATCCAAACTAGCTACTTTATAATCATGTCACTTTTAAATATTAAGCACAACCAATTACTTAGCAATAAGGCAATAGAAATAATATTTCTGGTACCCCTACATTAAGTACAGGTAGAACAAAATTTAATACAATTCATAACTAAACTTGGGTCATATTCTTCTTTTAGCACATTCAGTATCTACAAGGAAGAATAGGCAAGTATGCAAAATTGTTTGATCCATGTGCTTAGGATAACTCATAACTTTGGATTATAAGTCCATTGGTCTATTCAGGAATATTTTTACCACACAAAACAACATCTAGGCTAATTATCTGTCTTTTGATTCTCCTTTTTTATCTGGATTAATTTTCTCTTCCAAATTCAAACTGACATAACATTTATAAATTCTTTCCTTTCATAATACCCCCCTCCTTTTTTGTTGTTTGTCTTTTATTCTCAAAGAGAACCATGAAATGAGGGAAGTGATGTCATGACATGCAAGTGAATTGGATTTAAATGAAGGAAGGCTGTGCAAGGTCAGTTGCCTCCCTTTTTCCATTGCAGCCTTCTAGGTCCAGTAGATAGATGTAGACCAGAATGATTGGAGCTAGATGGTTCAGTGGATAGAGTACCAGCCTTGGAGTCAGGAAGACCTGAGTTCAAATCCAGCCTCAGAAAATTTATAAGCTGTGTGACTCTAGGCGAGCCATTTAACTCCATTGCCCCCAATAACCCTTAAAAGGGGGGTTGAGCTGAAAAACTTAGTAAGATGGCTATTTTTGGATAAATAGACCACACTGCAATTCTATTTTACTCAGTTCTAGATGCTTAAAATCTCCCCAGCTTCCTTAGTCTCTTTTCCCTCTGATGGGAAGGATGGATGAATGGTAGAGCACTAAACTTCTCTCATATCTTTCTTTTATAGAGAGAAAGGATGTGAACTTTCCTACTCACTGTCTATTTCCCATCTGCAGCCATACAATTATCCCTTCTATATCACAATTTATCCAGTTGTAGTTTCAATATATCACAGGTTGGCATAAGAAATTAAATGGGAATTTTGGGGGACTTTTGAAAAAGCTGTAGACAACATGAAACAACACAGAAAAAAAGTATTTTTACTTAACTTAGACATATATAGCCAATGACCAAATACTAATCCAGATTTTACAATAAGGTACAATAAACACCCCATAAAAGAAAAAGAAAAAGAAAATCCAATCTTTTTCTCTTGTACAACAGGAAAGCCAAAAAAAGTTATGTGAATTGTCTGGATCTCAGGGGTGCTATGCCCCTAATCCCCTTGACATGGAAGGGATAATTATATTTGGTTTGAACTCCACAGAACACAAGACCTTCTGGTCACCCTCTTTCCAGCTTCCTTTTCAGTTTTATCTTCCTCTATTCCATTGTAAATTCCTTGAGGGCAGGGATTGTCTTTCTTTTTTCATATTTGAATCCCTAGGGCGTAAGTCTGGCACATAGTAGGTCTTTATTATTTAATTTAATTGAATTATTCACAGAAGATGTCATTGTGTCATATAATCAAAACCACTGAACTCCCAGGAAGCAGCTGCTGTGGTTGACTCTTTGGACAAGGGAGATCAACCTATCTCTTCTTACAAAGAAAAGCAGTGAATCTTTCCTTTTTCTGCCTTTTTCCTCTTATTCAGCCATATTTAACTCTTCATGAGCCCATTTGGGGTTTTTCTTGGCAAATATACTGAAGTGGTTTGCCATTTCATTCTCCAGCTCATTTTACAGATGAAGAAAGTAAAGAAACAGGGTTAAGAGGAGACTCATGCAGGGTCTATTTGAGGCCATATTTGAACTCAGGTCTTCCTGACTCCATGCTTAGCACTCTATATGCTTTGCCACCTAGTTGCCCTCAAACTAGAGGGGACAGAAAATGCAAATATTTCTGAAAGGCTTTACTCATTTTAAACTCTAAGTGGTGCTAAAAAGCAATTATAGGGACTTGCAATCTTTCTTCAGCCAATCCAGAGCCTGGAGCCAAAGATTTCTTATCTGTTGTTGATGCTATTGTCTTTGAACTTGGTCCAAACAGCTACTTTCAGGTCACTGCTGAGTATTCTTTTCCTGCCATTATCTAATCTTCAATTTCAGTCCCTACCTCGTATCTCTTATGCCTTTCAGTTAATTAGAGGCTCCAAGCATTCAGTGACTCACTTTTCACATAAAACATTGCAACTCACTAAACTTCCCATATCAGCCAGCCAGTTAGTATTTATTAAGTATCTTCTGTGTTAGACTTTGCACTGAGCACTGAGATATCAAAGGAAAAAAAAGGGGGGGGGGGGACAAAAAATAATCTTGCCCTCAAGAAGCTCTCAGGCTGTTGGATAATACAGAAACAACTATGTACACAAAAGATCCATATAAGACAAACTGGAGATAAACCATGGAAGAAAGACATTATCCTACAGGAATTTTTTTTTTTTAAGCTTCTTATAGAAGGTAGACTTTTACCTATGACTTAAAGGAAGCCAGGGAAATTAGAAAAAGGTGATTAAAAGGGAAAGAGTTGCAGGAATGGTAACCAACCGATGAAAAATGCATTTAATTAGAATCAGATGTGAGGCACTACAAGGAGGTCAATATCACTGCATTTTCAAAGTATATGGAGTTAAGTAAGTTGTAAGTTTTTTTTTCCCCCAATCATACCTCAGTCTCCAAATATATATTTCTATTTTTTTTAAGTTTTACCC
The DNA here is from genome assembly GCA_023553655.1 of Myrmecobius fasciatus. Classification (NCBI taxonomy): domain Eukaryota; kingdom Metazoa; phylum Chordata; class Mammalia; order Dasyuromorphia; family Myrmecobiidae; genus Myrmecobius; species Myrmecobius fasciatus. The sequence continues at coordinate 14,178 of JAJPUD010010250.1, read as the reverse complement.
TCTTTAATCTTGAACCAGCTGTATGCAAAGAGCTGATATGCCACATTGCCTTATTGCTGAAGAGTTCTCAACAATCTTTTTCATTTTTTACTTTAAAATGTTTGTACTATTTTTCTCAGATTTTAATTTTTTTTGTTGTATTAAACAATCAAATTATTCATATACAAAACATCCTATATCTCCTAAGTTGATCTAAGTGCTTATAGTTTGTTTTCTATTCTCAAATGTTCAAATTCCATTAAAAAGTTTTTTTAAGCCAAAATTTGATTTTTTTTTCTTTACTGTTTCCAAGCATCAAAATGTTAACCATGATAGTGGCAATATGCTACATCCTTTAACAGTTAATTTAAATTCTTTTCTTTATCCTAAAGTACTTTTTCTGATCCTTTCAAAACCAAACTACTTCAGTTTTAAAGAAATATTAACTTGCATCAACATTGGAAAGTATTGAGGAATGGAGGAATTGGTGATCAACAGTAAAGATGAAGAATAGGTTTAAGTAGAGAAAGGTATAGGGAGGCATAGAATGATAAGAGGTTAATATAGAAAAGAATTTCAGTGAAGAGTTTAAACATGGCATAAAAATTGATTAAATACAGACATTTGGTTTAGAGACAAAAAACTGCAGGGAGAAGATAACTGTCTTCAAGTTTTTTAATGGATTTATGCAAAAATTAAGGTAGTCTAGTATTGTGGATAAAAAAATTGAACTTAATACCAGAAAGACATGAGTTCAAGTCATATATTGGCAACATATTGTCTATGTGACAATGGGCAACATACTTAACTTCTCAGTGTTACAGGAAATTTTCTTAAAATCCACAAATGGCAGTGTCATTTTGTTTTAATATAGGGCAGTGCCAATGAAGTCACTGGCTTTGTCTCATTCTATCTTGCCACATAAAAGAGTGATTAGACTTCCACTTGATGCCAGAGGGCAGAACTTTGAGAAATGGCATAAAGCAAAACAAGAACAATTTAGAGTTACATTAATTTTGTAAAAATAAATCTTTTTGAGGACTTTTATAAACTGACGAACAAAATGAGCAGAACTAGGAGAACAAGCCTTAAATAGAATGCCACTGTAAAAACAACTTTGAAAATTTTAGGAATAATGACCATTCATGATTCCAGAAGATTAGTGATGAATCATAGTATCTATGACAGAGAGGTGATAGACTTAGGATTCATATGAGAAGTATATGTTTTGGACACAGTCATTAAGTAGATTTGTTTTGTCTAACTATGTATATTCATTAGAAAAAAGTCTGTTTTCCAGTGGGATGGAGAATAGGAGGAAAGATAAATTTCTGTTGTCTTTTTTTTTAAAGAGTGGTAGATAGCTCTACAGATGTGAAGTATTTTATGCACGTTCAAATAAAGTCACTGTTATTAGCTTTACTTAGTTTAAAAAAAAGACTTCTTATGAATTAAACATAATCTGCAGATGTTTGTAATTTTAAAACAAATCAATTAAATAAAATAGATGGAAGAAAAAAAGGAATGGCATAAAAGTTACAAAGGGGCAAATTTAGGCTTATTTTAAGGGAAAAAAATACTTCCTAAAATGGAATAGGTTGATTCAGAGGGGCCTTAAGCATAGGATAGATAACTATTTGTCAGGGACATATATTGTTTGGGGTTATTTTTTCTACCTATTAACTGAACTTGAGAGTCTCTCTTCTAGCTTTGAAATTTAGTAAATCAGAATGTAGAGGAACAAAAGATGGTCAGAAAAAAAGGATGGCTCAGTGATAGCAGGAAAATAACCAAGGAAAATATAAAAGTGAGGCTCATGTCATATGGCTTAATTTTTTGTTCATTATTCTCTATAGATGTTTTCTCACACAATTGGTTAATTCTTTATTTTATAAGGTAAGATAAAACATTTAGAAACACTTCTCCAAACTCTTTCCTTCTCATTCCATTTTATAGTCTACTTGGGAATATTTTTGAGGTTGTCACTACATCTACTCAAGAGTAGGCAGGAAAACAAGATGGTGAATGGAAAATTTGATATTTCTTCAAAAGGAAAATTATAAATTAACCAAGCTATGGGATCACGTTCCTATTTTCCTCTGCCTTTCCTCATTGGCAAATACTTCCCAGAGTATGGGGAGGGGGAGCAATTCTGGGAGAGTGTAGAGCAGACTGACTCAGCCCTTATCTACCCACCTCATACTTTGAAAGCACATGTCTCAGGGTCAGTAAAAGGAATGTCTTTGTTTAAATTTGAATCTATGTATTGCTTCCCCTGTAGTTTTCATGCTTAGAATGTAAGGTCACATTCTCAATGAGGATGAGCCAGAGGGGAAGAGGGGTTAATGTTGCTTTAGAGAACCTATATATTATCCCTTCTGTCTGCACTCAGGGCCCTCACTTTCACCCCTCCATATGGTGAGAGTGGCTGCCTGCTTCTCATGAGAACCAAATAAACTTTCTCCTTGCACCTTGAGAAATCTCTGAGATTTATTGGGTAAGATGCATACCACACAATGGGAACATCAATTTCATCAATTCTGCTAAGTAACAGGGAGAGAAATTATTTTTCAGGAGGTTTTAGGGGGAAGGTTATCTATGTGTTCTTTTCTCATTCAACAATGGTTCCATTTTAAGCTTTCTCTACACACAGTGTTACTGAAAATGCCCGGAGCTCACAACATTGAAAGAAATAGGGCAGCCAAAATGTTTTTTGGCAACTAAAGAAAGTACTACCTGGAGGTGAAACTAAATGATCTATTGAATCTTTTCCAATCTTATAGTAAACAAGGCTTTGTTACCCCAGTGCTAATAGAACACTTGTTCTTTGATTTTGTGAAAGACAGATCTGAAAGAATTTGTCTCGGAGAACAATGTGCTTTCTGGAATGTAAATTCATTGGAGAATATACACAAATTAAAATCCCTCAGTCTCCTTGGCCTCAGTAAGGCTCTCACAGATGTCTGAGCTATTGACTGTTGTATGTTTAGGGAGCTTTGTACTAAATCATCAAGCAATTCTATTTCTAATTGTGAGGGCATCAAGGCCCACTGGGGCTCAACTTGACTACTTAAGATTTAGGTAGAATTTAACTAGAATGCATGCCCTATAGCCTGCCCAAAGGGGTTGTCATTAACAAAATTGATCAGGTTTTCAACAATGAGAAAATGTGTTACTTTAAAACATTTGCTGAAGAAAATTGGAGAAGCCTGCTTTGCAAGTATTCTTTTCATTGGCCACCTTGAGGTAAAAGGACAGAATCTCCGTTTTTGAAAAAAGTCATAAAATAGTACTAAAAATAACTGACATATCATTCCCTTGGAAAAGACTGACTGCATGTGTTCATCCCTGTTAGTCACTTTTATTTCCATGATAAAAGGCACATATGTACAACATTATCCTTATGAATATTTGATAGGCAGGAATCCCTTTGCTTAATTACAAATGAAAACCTTTCAACAATGGATTTTCAAGGGGTTAGGGTAACTAAAGGCTTTTTCAGTTAAAAAGAGCTAAAGTAATGTCCTGAAACATGAGAGAAAAAAACTGGAAAAATGGATTGAGGTGACAGAGAAGCAAATTCTGGCTTTTATAAGGAAAACCCGCTAAAAATTAAAGCCATCTGAAAATTGAAATATTCTATCTCTAGAAATAGTGGGTTACTTCATCCTTGAAGCCTTTATACAAAGACTGGATTACCACTTGCTGGGAATGGTGTAGAGGGAATTTTTGTTCCCAAACAGGTTGGAATAAAGGACTTAGGTCTTTTTGGACTCAGAGATTCTGACAATGGTATATAGGGTTGTCCTAACATATACTCTATGATTGATAGGGCACATTTTCAAAAGAAATTCAGAGAAAAAGACACACCAATCTCCTTGTATCATGATTCCTCTAATGAGCTCTTCCTCCATAATAAATTACAATTACTGGAGGACATAAACCTTAATTCAAGCTTTGTGCCATCCTCAGGGCTTGCCTTAGTGCTCTATATACACTGTGGACATTTAATAAACATGTATTAGAATAAATTGGGGAATAGGTGTTTTGTATTTTCATAGGTGCATTAAAAAACTCCCCCAACAATCTAGAGATGCCACTTGACATCATTTCAAAATAAAAGGAAAGAATGGCTTGAGCTGAATAATTTTCAATTCAATTTAACAAAGATATATTTTAGGTCACTGTTATGTAAAGAGCATTGTTTTAGGTGTTGGGAATACAAAGCCAAAAATAAATAACTTCTTGGCCTTGAGTAACTTTTATACTGCTGGAGAAATTTTGGAAATAATTTAATAAGATCATTTAGTTCACTAAATTTCCTTTTAGTCTGTTGTACTGATCTTGTTTGTGTTTATCATATTTATCCCTTTCATAAAACATGATGATCAAAGGGATAGAGTGTTGGGCCTGAAGATTGGAAGACCTGAATTCAAATCTAGTCTCAACTAACTGTGTAACACTGAGCAAGTCATTTAACTTCTGTTTTTAAAATGGAGATAATAACAGCTCCAGATTTGTAGAGTTGTTATGAGGATCAAATGAGATAATAGTTATAAGTACTTAGCAGAGTGCCTGGTATATAATAGGTTCTATGTAAATGTTTAGTCTCTCTTGCTCTTTTCCTTCAAAGATCCTTCCACTTTCTACTATTCCATATTATTAGGTTAAAAGAAAGAAAGCCTCTGACTAATAGTCAATACCCCAGATTAGGAGAACATAGAATCATCATTGAAAATATGTTTTGTTGGATTTGTCACATATTGTCAACAGAGTAGCTCACACCAGACCATTTTGTTCCTGCTTAAATGACATTATCAAATGTGTTGGTAGTATGTAGTATATGAAACAGTAGAATTTTCACAACAGTTTTATCTCATAGTTTCCAATATTAATGATATTCAAAGGCCTTCCTGATATGTTGAACAATCACAAATTTTCAAAGTTGGAAGGGGATTGAACAACCATCCAATTCAACCATGAAAATGAACCCCTACATCAATATACCAAATAAATGGTCATTCATCCTTTGTTTAAAGACCTCCAATGAAAGTGAATCTATTAATTCCCTGGGGATCCTATGGATCCTATCCATTTTTGGGATAGCTCTAATTATTGAGAAGTTTTTGCCTTATGTCAAGCCTAAATTGTCTATGTGATTCTGCCAATTAATTTTTAGTTCTGCCTGCTGAGTCTAATCAAACAAGTCTCATTTCTATTGAAGCACTTAGCAAAGTGTCTAGAACATATTAAGGATTTAATAAATGTATATTGGTTGATTAATATGAATTTCACGTATACATATAAAGTAATACATATGTGAAGTCAGGAGCAGCTAAATGGTACAGTAGGTAGAATACCAGGCTAAGTCAAGAGCAGCTAAATGGTACAGTAGATAGAATACCAGGCTAAGTCAAGAAAATTCATTTTCCTGAGTTCAAATCTAAATTTAGGCATAGTTGTGTGATCCTGGGTGAGAAACTTGACCTCTATCTGTTTCCTCAACCCTAAAATTGGGTTAATAATAACACCTACTTCTCAGGGTTATTGTGAGGATCAAATGAATTAACAACTGTATAACATTCTGCAAACCTTAACATACTATATCAATGCTAGATTCTTTAGAGAAAGCAAGTTAGAAGAGACAGAGGCAGATGATCAGCTATAGGGAAGATCACTCAAGAAGTATTAGATCATATAGAGCCTGGTGATACAATCTATTTTTTTCCACATAAAAATACATTTTGAATCCCTCAAGAGAATTTTCAGTGCTCTTTTCATCATTCCTTCTGTATTTGCAAAACCCATTTCTACCTTCCTGGCTTTAAGACCTATGCTGAACCTAATGCTGTTTTCATCTTCCTTCTTATTTCCTTTCCCTTTTTCTGTTGATGGTAAACTTGTACAAGCAAAAATTTATCCTGAATTCCTTTTGTGGCTATAGCAATGAAGCTAAGCATATTCCCTATGGACAGTTAGAAGCAAAAAGGGGAGTACTATAGGATCAGTCATTTGGAGAATGCTTATGCACTGCACCCTGGGGAGGAATTTATCAAAATAATTTCATCAGATTCAGTTTGCCCCTTTGCCTTTTTTTGTCTGGATTCCATAAAACAATTTCAATGAAATTATTTTATACAGTCTTACTTGCATCATTGGCTTTGATGCATGGCTGGAAATCTTATTAGAATAGCCCACCAAATACCTCAGTTTGGTTCATGCTTTCACATCAACCTACCTAAAATGATCTGCACAGCCAGAATTTCACAAAGTAAGTAGCTAAATTGGAAATGGAATCCCTTACTCTTTAGTCTGTGTTTTCCTGGAAGCTCCTAATTTCTAGTTTTCAATAAAACTCTCCTGGTTAATTGGTAGATTAGAGGACACAAGACAGGATGAAAATCTTGTCAAAGGCTGCTAAAGGTGAAAGGGAAAGACATGTGATACCTATTTCTCTTGGATGTCAAAATATTTTTTTTCTTTTTCTTTTTCTCCCCTTTCCCCCCCGAATATTATTTGCTATTAGACTTTTACGATGGATCTCCATCTTTGGAGACTAAAAGACTCCCAGGAGTATACAAATAACAATAATCAAATCAGAAACTGTTTAATGTATCAGGCAAATAAATTCAATGAGAAACCTTCAGAGGGAACTTGATAAGTATTGCATCAGAGTGAAAATGTCAAAGGCAGGGAGACACAATTGCTCTGGAAGCTATTACATGTTTTCTTCCTAATAGAGAAAACTAAAGCAATGATTAGAAACAGGAAAGACATGTAGATTTCAAACAGAAATATGTCTTCCATTGAAGGGATATCTGTCTGAGAGACTTTATCTCTGGGTTTTTTTTGCCTTCCTTTGAGCCTTGAATCTCTGGACATTTGGGGGGTCTGTCTTACTATGTGATGTGGCAGCTATATTTATGTTAACCATGCAGGGACACCAGAAACTATAAAAATATCATGCTGCAGAAACTAAAAACCAAACTCAGAAGCTGATAGCAAAAATGTTGTTTAGAAGTCAGTAAGTCACTTAACCCTGTTTGTCTCAGTCCCACATCTATAAAATGAGCATGAAAAGGACATGGCAAACCATTCCAGTATCTCTGCCAGCAAAACCCCAAAAGGGGTTGTGAAGAGTTGGACATGACTGAAACAACTGAGCAATATCAACAAAAATATTACTTTCCACTAACTGGAATACTCTCAGTCTCAAAGTGGAGGTTTGGTACTGGACTTGTCAAGTCACAATAATTACTTACATTTATAAGTATTTCAAGGATTAAAGAAATTGCTAGGTGTGTGACCATAGGTAGGGCAATTAGCCTTTCTAGATCTCAATTTCCTCATTTGTAAAATAAGATGGTTGGACTAGATGGCCTCTAAAGTACTTCCCTATTTTAAATATGTCATGCTAAATACTTGTTTTGCAACACTCTATAAAGTAGGTAGCATAAATAACTTTATTCTTATTTTACACATGAGAAACTGAGACTCAGAGAAATCACATACCTAGCAAGTGTTAGAGCTTCTGATCTGTTTGATTCCAAAGTCTATATTCTGTTCATTGCAGCATACTGTCTCTCAATAATTCACAGTCACAATAATTCATATATGTTTAAGGTTAGACACAAAAATTATGTTGTCCTATCTTGGGTAGCATTGGTTAAATGTGAAAAGAATAGCATGCAGGTATACTGGGGGATTACTATTTCAGATGCTACCATCTCCAGTCCACACCTTTTTGCTGTTAATGTGGTCCCTAAAAAGTCCATTTCTACCTAGTAGTAGCAACAAAGCATGATTTCATGGGGTAAGTGAACATTAGCCATTTATCTTAGCATCAAACTATCTAGGACCTTTGAATCCTTGTACACCTAACTTACTCCCATTTGATTACCTCTAATGCCAATAAGCTTCCGTGTGACATTACCATATGGTTGGTTTTCACTTTGTGATGATCACCACCATAAACGTCCCATTAAAGTAAATTGTTAGGGATTCAGTCATGCTCTGAAAGTCTATTAGATATGCAAGTTAGTTTGCTCAATCAATTGTTAGGTTTCTGTAAAGGCTAAAGATTAGAGTCTTGGTTGTGACTTTAATCAGTTTCATGATGGGACAAATGTTCACTGCTGGTTAAACCCCCAGCATGCTTCTTTTTGCCCTTAAGCTAATCAGAGCTTGAGTGATATCCCTGACACAAAGAATGAGGTTCTGACCAACCATAGAGAGCATTTCAATTTAAAACTAGTTTCTTCTGAGGCAATGCAAAGACACATTGCATTAAAAAGGAATGATCTTAAATAGGCCTTCTGGTATTTCAGCATGCAGTATTAGGATTGCTAACTTTTAGATCCCCATGACCATAATATATATCAGTTGGCTTGAATTTTAGGATAATACACATTTGGCAGTAATGCATTTCAGTACTGAACATGATTCAATGGAGAAAAGGAACAGTTGGAAAATTTGCCTTTGGATACAATTTTTAGAACAGAAAACGGATGGAAGTGCTTATTGGCAAATCCCGAGAATATCCCCCCTGCATAAGTCTCAGGATACCCAATTAAGATAAACTTAAATCATGCAAATATTGATCTAGTTAAATTTGCCAGAGGTAAGTTTTATTATCAAAGTACTTTATATCAAATACCAACGAATTGGGAATGACATTTAATTTTTTATATGTGATTTCTATTAATCATTGACTTGAAATTTAGATCATTATTATTAATACTTGACTTTAGTGAATTGGACTCCTTTGAGAAAAATATCATTGTACTATCCTCAAGGAACTAACAATGAAGTTTGAAAGAAAAGCTATGCTCTTCATGTTACAGCTCACCATAAATGTTCACTCTGCTTCATTCTATATTTCAGAATTCTTCTTTTTTTTTTTCTAGGCTCTACTTAGTCCTTATCATAACCTCTTCCAGGAAGTATGTCCTGATATATTCCTCTTTGAAATTTATAGTTCTTTCCCTTTTCAAATTACTTTGATTTACTTATCTGAATATATAGGATACCCTCCCAATACCATATACTATCCTTAAGAATTTTTTTTTGTTTTCCCATCACCAATACCTAGCAGAGTGCTATATGCATAGTAAACAAGAGGTATGTGTTGATTTTATTTATTGCTTTCCTTACTCTATTGTTCCTATAATTATTATACTCAATACTCATCTGCTTTTGGATTTCTTTACTTTTTTCCTTTCATCATTTCCTTTATACTATATATATCATATATATGTATATGTATATATGATATATATATCAATACCCATTTCAAACTCAGATCTTCATAACTACAAAATTCACGGTCACCAAACTACTTCAATAAAATGAATTGAAGATCATTTGAGTTTGAAAAACTGATAAAAGACAAATATTTTCTCAAAAAATTTCATGTCAGAGAAATTAATTACTTGATTTAATTGTCAAAGCAAAAACATACATTTAAATATATGTATACATGTTTAAGTACTTACTGAACAACAATGAATTTCCTTGTAATGTCTTCTCTGACCTCTAATTACTGTCAATTTAAGATGATATGATGTTAAAATGCATATATGAAGTTAAATTAAAATCCAGCAATTAACTAACATGAACCATATGCCATATTCAACATAATGAAAAACAACAAACTGCAACATTATTATAACTTCTGATTATCTTGTGTCAATAAAAGAAGTTGTTTATCAATCAACTCTAGTACTCCATGTATGTTCTATTCATACTCTAACAGTTTTCAAGGAGTTGATATTTCAATATTATAAAGACAGATCCTTAAAGACAAACATTATCTATAGACTTTGGTGGGAGGGGAATAATAAACTCAATTTATTCCTTCTAAAATTTTCAAAGTAACAAAATACTTCAGGTAGGACTCAAATACTGAGTCCAATTCACTTTTTGAGTAATACCTTATATGGGATTTGTATACTTTAATCCTAGATGCAGGTGATTTCTCCAAGAAAGACCTATTGGTACTCTCTACCTGATTACCTGATAATCTAAAAATTGGATCCTATAATAAAAAGACCACCCAGAAAGACCATATTTTCTCAGTGAGTAATAGCCAATACAAGACCTGATTTTAATAGAATCCTTTGCAATGTTGTTATTTTATAGTACTATTTCCATTCCATTCTTTTTTCTTTCTAGGCATTTACATTTTTTTCTCTTTTATTTGCATATAAGGAATATATTTTTAGGATTATAGAGAGTCCTTATTTCTAGGAACTTCCCTGGATCATTCTTTAATTCTCTCTATCTCAGATTTGGTCTAAAGATTATTCTATATATCCTAAGTGGATTTTAATAGTGACAACTTCAGCAAAAACTTATTTTTCAAGGGATGGTTTGAAAAATCACATAAGTAATGTGTTAGCTATTATTGAAAATTCTTTCAAATTCATATGTTCTGAGCCAAAATAGGTAGAGCTGCATAAGTATAAGTTAACTATATAGTTCCACAATATTACCAACTAGGACTGTTGCAGGCAAAGAAATTGTGGTGCAGACCTCATGCAGTGAAGTTAACTTTGCCCCCTGGCAGATTGATCTGGGACCCAGCTATGGGGCCTTTATACAAGGAGACCATAAAAGTAGTTTTTTAGACTTTAGCAGGAAGCTCCTGAGACACCATCCAGGGAGCTTCCTGGCTGATTGCTTTTTAACCTTCTTACAACCAACTTTTATTTGCTTTTATCCTCTGGACTGCATTTAAACTGCCTTGAGAATTGCTCTACCTGAGGGTATTGGAAAATGATTTTAGAAAAAGGACTGTTTGTTTAAACCCTCAGACTTTGAGTGATCCATTGCATCAGATGCAGGGGAGTGACCCTGACATTAGGCATCTATGGTTTTCTCTCTACCTTTGCAGATGGGTTTCTATTCAAGTGCCCTGATGACCATGGCTATTCCATTGCTAACATAAATTTTGGCTTGAAGAAATCATCTTTTTCCTGGAGTAAGAAGCAATTTAAGTCTCTACAGCATCAGTCCATGACTTGTCTTCATCTGGCTGTCAACTATGTTGAATTATGTATAATGATGAATTGGTGTGAATTGCTGTCCATAAGAGAAAGAATTGACATTGTCAGTCTTATTTGATCTAGGTCCTCAGCTTGTAAAACCTTTTGAATGGAGGCAAAAAGGGTCTTTTTTTCTTCTTTCTTTTTTCCTTCTTTTTTTAAAATTATTTTTTGGTCTCATTGGCCCACTGGGTTTTGAAATTTCTTTTCTTTTTGATAACCGGTATAGTAAAAACCACTTAGCAAGTCTTAAAGCACAGTTTTAAATACAGTTGTGAAAAGCAGCATTTTTCCCTATTTGAAAGGCAACAAGTAATGATATCTCTTCAACATTTCCAACATCAGCCTTAGTCTTTGCCCATTATTTAAATACTTGTAAATGGTTGTTGTTGGGTATCTCATAGGACTTGATATAGACAGATTTGGTACAAATTTAAACCAGCATTTCTACTTCAAACTTCAAAGAGCTGGCACTTACCCAAGAACAGGGAAATGGAAGCCAATAAAAGGGGTGATTGCTCTTTTCTCCTCAATGCCTGTATGAGCGAGTGCTATTAACAATAATGGTAGTTACTCATTCGCGTTGAGAGGACAATATACGAGTAAGTGCTCTCCAAGCACATGTAGGATTTGGCTGTTCCTAATGTCCTGATTTATATAGTGCCTTATTCACTGTGTAACAATATCTATCTCTGAAGTGTATCCCATAATTATACCAGCAATAACCATTTTATATTTGTTTATAAAAATAACAGCAGTAGGAAGATGAAATATAATTTCATGCAGAAAAACTCCAGAAATGGTTTGGTGCTTCATTTTATTGTGGCAGAAATTAAAGGTACTAATAGCTTCCATTCTTGCAATCACACAAAATCAGGCAGAGGGTCATCAGCTGTCTTGATTTTCAAAATGTATTGTTAATGAAACTATTGGAATTGTGCTGACCTTCAACTCTACAAAAGGGTCCAGAGTATACTATTAAAAGTACAACTTTATTTAACCAAGAGTGTTTGGGAATAAGGTGTGTTTATTTATTTATGGAATAAAACTTCTTGAAGGTGTCTTGGCCACGAATCCATATCTTATTTACCTAGGATATTCTCTTTCAGATACATAATTGCAATCATTTCTTAATCATGTAGCATTTAAAAAAAGATGTCATAAACCACAAATTTCAAACTTAGTATTCAGCACAGCAACCACAACATGACACTTTTTGAAAGTAGCATCATGTTAAAGTTACACAATACAAAATGTGGTTAGGGGACTGGTGGTAAAAGAAAGCAAGTCTTTCCCTGACTCATCACACAGGCAGAAAGGTTCAGAAGTTCATGAGATATGAGGAAAGGACTATGGATAGGGTCTCTGGTTTGCCTATGTAAGAAAACCTCAAGAGGAATTTGCTTCTATTAATGCAGTTTGGTACCTATTCCCCAACTTTATATAATCTTAGCAAATTGTCCAGAGGAGAGCACTGAGAAGCTATTACTTCCCCAGAGTCACATAATCAGTGAATATCTAATGGGTCTTAAATCCAGGTTATCCTGCTCTAAGGTTAGTGCTATCTGCTATGCTATCTGCCTTTCAAAAACAAGGTCTGATTCTTGATTAAGAATGCAAAAAAAAAGCATAATTCTGAAAAAAAAAAACCAAAATTGAGAATATTTACTCAGTATTATTGTTCAGATGGGGTTTCAATATGCAGACTAATTTGCCAGTTTAATCTTCTCCACCACTGATTTAGGACTTTTATGGTCCAAGGAAAAGATTTGCTATCAGAAGACTGGAATTTTGCTATCAACTGCCACTTACTACTTTGAAGATCTTGGGTAAGTTACACAATTAATTCTTGATGTCCTCATCTGTAAATTGAAGGGACAGGACTAGAAAAATCAGGCCAGCGAGTCTTTGTAAAAGCCAGACATTGTGCCCTTACCAGTTCTAAATCTGCTGTTCTATGCCCTATAATCTTCTAATCTGGACTTCTAAAAGGATTTCCTATTTTACCTCAAAGTTTCACATAGGCAACTGAGGGATGTTCAAAGAAAAGGAGGGCCTCTCTAATTTATTTCTGGGACTTGCAAGTTCCCTATCGTTTGTGTAAAGTTAAATCAGTAAAAAAATAAATTTAAATCAGTAAATAGTTTTTAGAGCTAATCCAAGTATTATGTATTCCTTTTTCTTTACTTACAAGAAATCATCAAATGTTATTTAAACCAACATTATTACTTTTCTGAAAGAATATTCAAATTGGCAGTGATCCAAATCCATGATTACTATATATTGGTATTCATTATATATAAAAATTAAGAGTATTAGTTCATTGAACATATTAGGGTAGAGATATTGTAATGCATAAAATCCTTCTATTATAAGTCATAATTAAGATAGTATTACAGAAGGTGAAACTATTACAGGGCATTCTAGTTATACTATTAAAATATTAAAGAATTATTCTTGCCAGGTTCCATATGATCTGGGTTTAGCTTCATTAAGTGAGAATTCTGGGCTGTTTAACTTAAGTTGCTGAGGTCATGGTGTCAAGGATGTCAAAGTTAAAATGAAGATTTATAGATCAATTTTGTTCAGAGAAAAGCTTTCTAAAAATCATACATTATGCAAAAATGTTTGTGGCAGCCCTTTTTGTAGTGGCAAGAAACTGGAAATTGAAAAGATGCCCATCAATTGGAGAATGGCTGAATAAATTATGGTATATGAATGTTATGGAATATTATTGTTCTGTAAGAAATGACCAACAGGAGGATTTCAGAGAGGATTGGAGAGACTTGCATGAACTGATGCTAAGTGAAATCAGCAGAACCAGGAGAACATTATACACAGCAACAAGACTATATGATGATCAATTTTGATGGACATGGTTCTCTTCAACAATGATGTGATTCAAACCAGTTGTGCTGCGATGAAGATAGTCATATACATCCAGAGAGAGGCCTGTGGGAACTGAGAGTGAACCACAACACAGCATTTTAACGCTTTCTGTGAATAGTTCCATGCATTCTGTTTTCCTTCTTAGGTTGTTTTTTTTTCTTCTTCTCTTTCTAGATCTGATGTTTCTTGTGCAGTAAGATAACTGTATAGATATGTATACATGTATTGTATTTGTCATATAATTTATCCTATCTAGCATGTATTA